>JAYKKT010000087.1:1510000-1715000 GCA_036023115.1 Brasenia schreberi
TACGAGAAAAAATATTTGTTGTTTTGTATATGTATTCAGTGAAATTAAGTGAATCTCGTGATGCGGACTTCTGGAGATTTGATATCGCTATTGGGACGGGATAATACTTGTTTACATGAACTCTTCCATCCTGTGGTTCATTTATAAAACAGACTTTTGAGTCGTTTGAGCAGAAAGTATATTTCTTATGAATGCTTGATGTTTACGCCACCATCTTCAGTACGAGACTTGACGACTATCTGTTAAGCCAATTGGAAGCCTGTGCTCGACATAGTTGTTCTTGGAGAGCTGAACTTGGGATCATCCTACAGAAACATGATCATGGATGACCGTTTACTTAAATTATACTAGTGAAGCGGATTTCATTTGGGCTAATTGGTACGGACTTGGTTGCTTATCTTATGTGGCACTTTGTGGCTTTTAGGGACCTCGAGACTGGAAGGACCTGTCGTTCTATATAGGTAGGAAATCCTTGGAACTTCCTCATTAGATTGATTTATCCGTTAGAGATTTAGGCATCTGGAATTTGCAAAAATTCAATATCTGGATGTTTACTAAACTTTGATCATGTTAAGGGAACATTTTTCCTCCACCTGAAGCGGCTCAAACATATTAAGGTTCTTGTTTCTTGGTGATTCTCAACCTATATAAAAAACATGGTAGTTCTTAAGGTGCCAAACAGGTCCAACATTTTCTCTGGCCATACTTATCTCAAATTGAAGTGAGAATAATTCACTAAGGAAAGAGACATGCTTTTGTGCAAAACATGCCTCCTTTCCATTAGGTGAAAGTGATACCGTTGAAGAAAGTGGCGGTGGACCAACTGATTAAATGCAATGTATGAACTGAATTTCACTGCCACTCCTGACGAGGCACACTTCCCATGTGGCTTGCGATTGTCAAGTGGATATGGTATGATATACATTTTACATTCCACAAATATGAAGCGGCTCTAAGAAACTCTGTTGTGAAAAAGCTGGCTTAAACTGTATGCACGTTGAACTTGTTTAAATTTTATGACAATCAGATCCAAAAGTTACACACATGCATAGGCATGTGTGTTAATGTGTTTATGTATAGTTTTCAGTGTATCTGTTTTAGATAAATATATGTATAGCTATTTGGAGGAAATTGCCACTCGACTGTTAACAATGGATGTTTTTTTCATGTTTATCTGGAGTATACTGAATTGGTAACTCTGATGCTAAACTTTCCCTTATTTTGTAGCTTGGTGAAAACAAGTTTTCTATGCATTAGGTAATTTAAAATAAACCAACACAATCAAACTTTTACCTGGAAGTATCTTGAAAGGAGCATGTTTCCTTCTAAACCTTGTAGTGTTCTCTCCTTTTCATCGATACACAGAGTGCTGTTAAGGCATAATGAGGAATTGGATGAGTCTTTAGAGAAAATTGACAATAATGAACTTGACTGAGTGCTATACTCTTAATTCTTAATGTCAATGTTCATAAATCTTTTGATTTTTCTACCAATGGGTATGAATTGAAGGATGTTAACCCGTGGCAGGGCCAAGAGCAAAGTGAAATAACTAGTCAATCTACTTCAGCTCCCCATCCAAGACGGCCAAATCTTTCTCTTCAGATACCTGCAAGGTCTGTTGAAACTGTGAGTCCGAGTTCTGTCAAAATAGACATGGCCCCAACGCCCGGCCCTGCTTCTGCAAGAGCTAATCTACCACCTAGGCCAAGTTCTGTTAAAGGTAAAGCATCGTTTAAAAATATACTCCCTCAGTGGAGTTTCAAGACAAAGACTTCAACAGGAGATTGTGAAAAGGCAGTGCTGCTCATGCCTGGAGCTTTATCTGAAGAAGCACAAGTAAAATCGTCTACTTCAAGGTCTTTTTCTCTGACGAAGGTATTTCTACCTTCAATAGCAAAGACACACTCATTACCTGTGACACCTGTTGCAAATTCAGATGCTGACTCGCTACATGGAAGGGATGCTAGCAATAATTCTACTGCAGTTGTAAGCATTAATTTTCCAAATTTCCATTTTATCTTTTTTAAGTAAATCAAGAAAATAAATGGTCTTTACCAATTTCCTCCTCTGGACTTTATATGTGATATCTGATGTCAAACTTTGTCCAAACGACAGTTGACATAGTGGAGCTATGGAACCTTCACAACTGTACATTTATCCTTTAGGTGCATATCTCGAAGCCAAAAATAGGCTGGAACTATCGAATAGCAGTATTCTCGTGTTAAGAGTTATCATTTGTGTTCATTACATATTTATTGTCTTGCCATCGGGTCTACTCATATCATGCTTTCCCTTACTGATTTTTTTGGGTCTCCATATCAGTTGCATTTGCACATTTTTTTTCCCTTAATTCACACTTCAAGGGTATGAAGGGTTGTTACTTTCCTTTTTTAGCATAGCAGTTTTACCGTGTGCACTGCAGTGGAGGGATATCGTCACCTGTCAAGGGCGTTAAACCATAATCCATTGTCCCAAGGAAAATTTTTGCTTCAGCCTTATGGCGAGGAAGCACATCCCTTGTGCAACATTTACCAAAATTTGATTAGCTTATTTGGCAATTGTTTGTTAATAACGTTCCATGAATATATTTCCTGGTTTACTCTGTGTGTGCCATATTTTTACATGGGTTATGCTTGCCATACAGAGACCAGAAGTTCAACAATACATCGCACGTTCTCTTTCAGTTCCAGTGAATATAAAAAACAGAAGCCTGAGGAGGTCAGATTCCTTAGGAGGAGTAATACGTATTATTCCAGCAACCCCTCGAGCTCCAGTGGTTGAGGGTGCAGCAGCTAATGAATCTCTGGAAATCAATGCTGGTTTGTATTCCCATACCGAATGGCACATGTATCTGTGTGAACTTAGTATTCGAGAGATGAATCTCATATACCTTTGTTAATCTAGTCATCTCTCGTACCATTGCTTGAAGAAAGCAGTTTGTACCAACTTATTTCTATCTCTGTCAGCTTTTTAACATCTTTCTATACCCGAGTAAGAAGAATGCTGCATTTCATAGAATATCGAGCATGAACCATATCTAACACAGTTTTTGTTCTATATTAACTATAGAGCTTGAACCTGATGTTGAAGACATACCTGAGGAAGAAGCAGTTTGCAGGATATGCTTAATTGAGCTTGCTGATGGAGGTGAGACTCTTAAGATGGAATGTAGCTGCAAAGGTGAGCTTGCACTGGCTCATCAGGAATGTGCAGTCAAATGGTTTAGCATTAAGGGTAACAAGACTTGTGATGTTTGCAAGCAAGAAGTTAGAAACCTACCAGTGACATTATTAAGATTACAGAGTGCTCAGCCAGTCAATAGACAACCTGCTGTTGCACCTCCGCCTAGAGAAGTTAGTCGTTACAGGTACAATTTAGAAGGTCTTGAAAAAATCCTGCCTTGTTGCATACACATTGGGACATTGCTTCTTAATTTGTCCATTTTTTATGTTCCACAACCAGTTGTTACAGAAAATGATGAACCCATTAGAAAAGAAAATCCTGTCCTCTCATGTTTTACAGGGTTTGACATCTTGATAATTTATATCTTACATGAAAGTAGCTTTCTTTTTCACTACAATTTCCTGATTCTTGATTTTTTAAACTTTAGTTTATTCTTTAGATGAAATGCATTGCATGTTCTGGAAGGTCACTGTGCCAGAAAAACATAAAGAACTTTTTAGACATATCAATTTTCTTCCTTTTCAGGTAAAGCAGCTCAGCTTGAACTTAACCTTCAGAAAACAGTGCCCAGCGGAATTCTTGGCAGGTTCTCATTCCATCTGGAAGTGACGCTAGACTCAGGAACTTCCCTGTAGAACACAGTTTCTAATTCTGGGGCAATGTCTGAGTGCTTCTGTCTTAGGCCTAATCATTGATCAGACTTTAATTACCACTTGTTCTCATAGTCTTTGCCTTCAAACTTCGAGGTCTACATTCCTAGGTTAATCATTATCATTGTTTTGTTCATATTGCCATAAGCTCATGAAGAACAACCTACGGAAAAGCAAATGAGGAATTGTCGTATTTGGCACTATGAACAAGGGAAAAGTATGAAAGGGTTCAAAACAAACTATCAATTTTTGAGTGGTAATATAGCATTTATTGAAAGGACATTTTGAAAGGAAGGCGTATCAATGTTCTTAATGAAAACTATTTTCCTTTCTTCCTTGTTAGCCATGCAGCAACCGTACAAGTGAATCGAGTTTTCAGCAAGGTTGACAAAACTTTCAGTATATCTAATCAGAAAAAGAATAAGTGATGTCAGACTCCTCATGAAATTCATATATCTGTACCTTTATATTGTGCCTATTTCAAGTTTTTTTCTTTTTCATGCTTTGATCACTCAATCTAAGCAATATATTGTTGTTCTGCAAGCTCTTCCATTAACCATCTTTATTATATGATTACCTAGTTTTCCTAGTAAAGCTCTAATGTGCTTTAAAATGCACGTCTCTTGTGACAGGGTTTGGCAGGATGTGCCGGTGCTCATCATGGTTAGCATGCTTGCCTATTTTTGTTTCTTGGAGCAGCTATTGGTAAGATATTATTTTGCAAAAGCATATAACTAGTGGGAAGCATTAGTCTGTAGTATTGTTTGGTGTGGACTGGACTATTGTTGAGCGTGTACTGATCTTTTGAATACATTATGCATAAATGCACACAGGTTGCAGATATGGGTTCCAGTGCACTTGCAATCTCCTTGCCTTTTTCTTGTGTACTAGGCCTCCTTTCATCCATGATAGCTTCCACAATGGGTATGACCATCCCATCTCAAGTCGCATATACTTTTCCTGTGTTTACTTTGCCGAGTGACATGAGTATTTTGTAATATGACTGAGTCTTTTACTATGAATAACATGATCAATTTTGATGCAGACTTTCATTTTGTTCCTAATACATGATCCTGTTCCTATATTTGACCTAATAGTGATAAGTTGTGGCCGTTTCCTTTGTTTTATGGTAATATCATTTTGAGAATTTTCATGTTAATAACTTTAAGTCTTTTGTATTTGCAGTGAGCAAAAATTATATCTGGGCTTATGCTTCGTTCCAGTTTGCAGCTGTCATTCTATTTGCTCATATTTTTTACTCAATTGTAAGCGAACTTCTTCCTTAAAGTTCTAGGTTTTACAAGTCGGGCAGCTTGTCTTTTTCATGATATGGCTTGCCAATAATTCCCTATAGTTTGTGAAACTAAGTTCTTGGATCTAAGTTTTTACAAGTAGGGCACTATTTTTTTTACGTTTCCCAATATAATTCATACATTAAAAGGGATGTGGCTTATCCTCTAATGTAGCTTTTTGGAGAAGTGCCAACTGCATCTAAGATCTCCATCATGGCTTTTAAGCCAATCTCAAAGTAATCCTTTGGCATGAATGGGCTGTGACTCCTGCTTTTACTTTCTCGGTCTTTGGTTTGTATATTTGCTAAACAATTGAAGTGTATCCATCAGTTTTGATACATATGGAGTCTTGATGTTTAATTTGCTAATTTTGCTTTACTCTTTAAGGCACTCATGTTGTATCTTCTCTTCTGAAATTTCTACCAGCTCAAGGTTCATCCAATTCTGTCCGTGCTGCTTTCATCATTTACGGGGTTTGGAATTGCAATCAGTACAAACTCTTTGTTGGTAGAATATTTGCGATGGAAGACCAGGCGTGAAATTCAAAGACGATTGGCACAGCGACAAAATGTCAGGGAGCAAAGGCAGGAGCAGCCTAGAGAAAACCCAGTAACTACACCTGGAGATGTTTCTGCAACACAAAATAGCCATTCAGTCGCTGTGAATTCATAACAGCCTAGATGAATATGATTCTTCTTCTGATGCCACATGAAAACAGGTATAATGACTGTCCATTCATATTAAGGTACAATCTTGGAGATATCCTAAATCTTCATCGTTCAAGGATAACCTGGTTTTTTTAAACACCCCAAATTCAATCGTCTTTCTGTTTTATTCTCGCAAAAATTGTGACATGTTGGAAGAGCGTTGTAGATCTTTCTGCTTTATTGATGAACTCTGAGGAACTCTGAAATGTGAAAATCTGTCTGGTATAGAGAAGTAAAAATGGAAGAAACCTGGATCCTGTAGCCGGACCAGCAGGTTTTCATTACATAATCATCCTTAAAAAACAAGAGATTGTTCAAGTTAGTAATTGAAAACTGGCTAATGCAAATTTAACCACCACAAATTATTGATCTTGTTTTAGAAGCTGAAAATCGGCACACATTTTGTGCTTCTTTTGTATGTTGAGCTTAACCAAGTACTAGATTCATAATGGTATAATTGAAAGTTGAAACATAGAGAAGTTGACGGATATGCACAGTTGAAAGTACATGCTGTAACTTCCTAGTTCCTATAGCTCTTTGAACAGAGGCTGTTCATTTTCTGGTATCTCAAACTTATCATGATAATTTTGATTTCTATATTCTTTGGAGCCAGTAAAGGTTTCTTCAGCCTGCAGAAAAGAGATCATTAGTCTCTCTCTCTCTCTCTCTCTCTCTCTCTCTCACACACACACACACACACACACCTCACTCTACTTGCAACTAATCATAATTTTCGGCCTTATAGGTGGTCTCTGCCTTTTCTGCATGACATCACACTCCAATGCACAGATGCAAAGAATTGGATGCAGTTTGATCTAGTTGACGCCATAAACATTCTGATGAGGCATCCTACCGAAAGCCAAAGCAATTCATGACAGGAAGAAGCTACAGAGATTGTGAAGATTTACCTTTTGTTTGGATCAACAGCCAGAAGCTTCCTTATCAGATCTTTTGCGCTGTAAGCTTAATAACCATTTTCTTATATAAATGAAGAAAATAAAGGAAATTTGTGCTATGGAGAAAACCAATCCTTTTGATATATCTTTTCACTGTTTTTGGCTGTCTAGGATTTCCTGCTCACCTTTTAGAAAAATAATCTGGAAAGTCTAGTCTTCCACTTAAGATTATCTTGAATGTACCAACCCTCCCTGTAATTGGAAGTATGAAAAGTTTTTAAGTAATTCAAAGTTATATCCGTAGACCTATGCATGTAGTATATGCTAAGTCACACAGACACTTCTAAGGGGTAGAGTGTCGACGTCGACACTGGTGGGACACCAACACCGTGTTGGTGCGGTATGGCAAAAAAAAAAATTTTTTTGTAACTCACGGATTAATGGGTCCGGATAATGAAGATTGATTTGTGTATTATGATGAAATTAGTAGTTGTTTACCATTTATGTGTTTTGCTTTAATATAAAGTTGTGTACGTGCTATTGTAGCTGTATACAATATTAGCTTGAATGATTTTGGGTGCAGACAATTGGTTTCTTATTTATGAATCTGATTGTATTCTTGACTCCATACTGTATGCCTTTGCACAGAATAATCTCTGTCACCAAACACATTTGAAGACTAGGAACATTGTGAGATCAATAGAACAGAAGAGTATGACATCACTAGTGGATCCTAGCACAAATACTAGTATATGCCATATCCTACAAAAGATCTGAAAACTCTTTGAATCCATAACTTGAATATTTTGCAGCTCGTAAAATCATTCTAAGTTTGAGATGATTATGAGGGAACTTGCTAATTGATATCTACGTACACCCAAAATTAGCAAATACTAGTTGTATTATGATTGATTTATGTAGCTTATATAATATTATATACTCTAGCCGTATCACCGCACCCAAATTTTTTGAAATTTGCCGTGTCCCGCACCCACACCCGTGTGACATGGAGTATATGTATCTGTATATGTATATATGCATCTCCAGACCATCATAGGAAGGAGGATATCCTGCCAGCATCTCATACAGAAACACTCCAAGTGTCCACCTGTAATAATCAAATTTAATGAGCTAAACTGGTTATCATTTACATGTGATATCATTATAACATGAAGTGCTAAACCATTGAAGAACTTGAATTAGTAACAGTTTACCAGTCAACATGTTTCCCATAACCTTTGTTTAAGATTATCTCAGGGGCTAGGTAGTCAGGTGTTCCTGGAAATTCACAAGGATGAATGCCTCATAAGCCATTTGGAATTAAGAGAAGTTAACACTGAAGCATTTCTAACACAAGACATGGCCGACTCAGAGCCAGCCTGCTGGTTCGAATTGGAAATGAACCAGGCCTTGGTTTAGTTACAATTCATCCTCTCATGAGACTGGAACCGACAACGGGAATGCTGATTCTGGTTCCCTTGTACAGGTTTTTCAAGTTTTTTCTATCTTCTTTAATTTTGTTTTCTTTTGGTTCAAATCAAAACCAGTGGTTCCGGAGCATAACTGAAACCAGTTTAGTTACGGTTCATGGTTCTGGTTAAACTGAAACCAGCAGTTTCGGTCCATGGGTGTCGATCTCACGCTGTCACAAAGGCTATCTGGAATCAAGAGAAGTTACATCAACTGCAGTATTACCGCAGAGAGTAAATGTCCTTCTGTATGTGTGCTTGGCAAAGCCAAAATCCACGAATTTTATGTTGCCCATCTCATCCAACAGCATGTTCTCTGGCTGTAAATGTTTTTCTTTTTCAAAAGTTTCAAACGAGAGAAAAGGAGACATAATGGGATTGCAGACTGATATATTGAACAGGCATATTTATGTACCTTAAGATCCCAGTAGATTATATCTTGACCATGTAGGTACTCAAATGTTAAGAGTATTTTTGGGGTGTAGAAACGCTGCAAATAGGCATGGTAAATGTTTTCATAGAATAGCGATAACAGAATGATTCAAATGTAAGCAGGAAAATTTACGGTCGTCGCCTCATCAAAATGCCTCTGAGAAATATATGAGAAAACTTGTTCATAAGTCCATGCATTCCTGTGCTACGAAATCAAGGACTATCATTTGGTGCAATAGTAAAGTGTTCGGGTTGACATTGAAAGATCACGTCTTCGAGACCGAATGCTTGCTTCAAGCTGATGATAACCTTTGTGAAAGATAAAAAGCTATGAACATTGCCTTGAGAAAATAAGCGTAGTTTGGAGCATAGCAAGATTCTTTAATATCAAATATGCATATTTGAAATGTGTTAGTTAAATAACTACAATAGAACTGTTAATTTATAAGTCATCATTGAATATCAAGCTCTGAATTCTTTTTTCTGAACGGCAATCTCAAAGGGAAGTATGTTCAACTTCACATGGATAAAAGAAGAGGGTTGCATAAAAGCTATGTGGATTCATAATTGATCCATACAAAACTGAAGATGGTCTGCTTTTGTTTGGCCCCTTTGTTTCACGAACTAGGCCGTGTTCAGTGGTGGATCCACATTGTGGGTAGGTACCGAAATTCTGAAAACTTTTATGTGTTGAAATTTTCAAAAGAAAATGAAAATTGAGATCTGGAAATGTAGAATTTATGACATCACATGTTTTGTGATTTTTTTTCTAAATAGAATAATAAATTAGCTGCAGATTAGGGCATTTTGTGTTATGGGATTCATAGTTTTGCACAAATATGACAAAATAATCTGAAAAAATTATTGCAATGGAACGTCTGATGCAAAAACATGGCATATTCATGCTCGTGTCCACCCAATGTAACACAAAGAATTAGGGTCAAGTCTGACTTAGTCGAGTCCTACCTAATAAGATACAGGTTTGGATTCAAAAACGTGTCCAAGAAAATTAGCTTTAACTAAGCTTCAAATTAAGTTTAGAAGTCTATATTTCGTGTAACTGGTTCAGCTTATCTAGATAGACATGGGTCCAGATTGACACGATTTTACACTAAAAGCTAGCGGTGGCAATTTCAGACATGACACGGAACTTGACATGAATACAACAAGGAAAGTTAGTGTCCTAGGTCCACCCAAAATGACACGACAAAGAAGATCGTTTTTGGATTGACCTAGACATAAACTGATACGCCCGAAAGCATGAAATTGCTAGCAAAACAACACCAGCCACACGATCTCATGGCCTGCAAAGTTTATCCATGTGTCCTTACCCAGAATGGCACAAAACGGATCCGTGTCCTGTGTCCTGTTGCCGTGTTCTTTCATGAATCCACAATGACATGAGCACTACGAGCAATCCTCACCTGGCTAGGGGGCCGATTCACATATAGAGCCATGAGTTCAATGTCCAGGGTGTCGTTGGGTTTTGGCCACCCATAACACGAACATGACCCGAAACAAAAAGTTCGGATCCACCCCTACTAAGAGCTTAAATACGCTATTAGATGTACATACTTTTTTTTTCTTTCCGAGTCCAGCTAAAGGAATTCTTGTTTGGATTGGATCAGATCCGAACCCGATTCATCAACATCATCCGAATCCTATTACCTGGGGAAGTGTGCCAGGGTTTGCTGACAGAAATCATTTAGTTTCATCTGAATCCGACTTTGCAAAAAGATATCCGAATCCAACAATGCCAGAAGGCGTATCTGATTAGTTGTCTTAACCCAACCCACATTAATTTTTCCCAGACCCGGATCCAGATGTTTTACCGACAGTCCCTTCGTGGCATGAAGGGCGCACTTTCCAACGTATAGATTACATGACATAACTCCCTTTTTTTTCATATCA
Source organism: Brasenia schreberi (assembly GCA_036023115.1). Classification (NCBI taxonomy): domain Eukaryota; kingdom Viridiplantae; phylum Streptophyta; class Magnoliopsida; order Nymphaeales; family Cabombaceae; genus Brasenia; species Brasenia schreberi. Next base: position 1,520,541 of record JAYKKT010000087.1, read on the forward strand.
GCAATATTTCAAAAATCTATATTACTTTGAAAGAAAACTTTTATAAAAATATCAAGTAGTTTTATAAAACTTTTATAATATTTCAAAAAGCCTTGTACCCAATTAATCAAGCGTCGAGCTAGGAATGAAAAGGCATCCAATTAGTCTAGAATTATGTCCATTTCTTGGACTAAACCAGCACTTAATTGAAATTAGGCCTGATTTTCGTCCTGTTTCTTGAGCTAGAACTTGGTAATTCCCTTGACGGAGGTCTGTTTTGTGTCAACACAAAATGACGAGTAAAAACTCGGGTTGAGTCTATGTTGACCTCTATTCACACAAACCACACAAACATGATCTGAAAAATTCATTGCAATTTGAACACAGACACCCAAAAAAACATGACATATTCATGTTGATCTCCACTCAATGTGACAAAGAATTAGGGTCGTGTTCAAGTTGACCTGTTTTGACACGATGGCACGACAGGAAACTACAAAAGGCATCGAATTGACACTAAAACAAGGCGTATTCATGTTGGTCTTCACCCAATGTGACACAATGGCGTGACACTCTAGCAGCTTAAACTAAACATGCACTCATTATTGAATTTAACGCCACCTGCGGAAACAATAATTTCAATCCGCCTGCAAAGTAGGTACGGTTGCAGTGACTATTCGAAATAACATAACTTATAATGACGTTTTCAAAATATGTGATCCTCTCACTCTAGCGACGGAGCTCGCAAGGTGACTGATATCCAACTTTCGGGTCGGATAAGTCTTAATGGATTTTTAAGTGTGCAGCGTAATAATTAGTTCATACAACTTTTGATAGAGAATGTGAGTTGTGTTCCTCTTCGGGATGTGCTCCTCCCTCGGATAGTAAGTACCTTGAATAGGATTTTACATATATTTTAATTCATACAACGCAACATTACAAACGTTTAAAAGTAAAGAAAATAAAAACGCGTTAAGCGAAAAGCCAGAATTTTTATTGATAGCTGAAAAGAGAGAAGTGCCCATTTGACGATCCTCGTCGCGTTCCCAAATTGACAAATCCACCCGACGGCAGGTCGGGCCAACCAAACGGATCTTGGGAGCAATATCCACTGTCCAATCCGGTTCCTCTAACCATGGTTAACCCCATTAGACGTAGATTGACTCGTTCACCGGTTAACGTTGGTCATGCTCTGCATTCCCGCGATGAATTGGCCAATTCCTCGCTGCGATATTATAACTTAAAGGCAGAAACTTCCCAAATGCCAAAACTGCCCTCTAATAAGGAACACTGTCACCTACTGTCCGTACGATCTTTTTCTGGTAAGGGGTCGTGTTCGTGTCATTAAGAAGTCGAGCCTACCCCAGGAGGTTTCTTTCGTACTTTGAACGGGCAAGAATATGACAAACCATGCAGGTAGCAATCAAGCACAAAGTCGTGTTCTTGTTGTGCCACAAACAGGTCAACTGAAACACCAACCATTCTTTTGTGTTGCTATGAGAATCTAATGAGCTTTGAGTTTTTCACCTAGGGGAACTGAATAAAGTAACTGCACTATAATTAAGGTAATAAAGTTAATAAATTTAGTCTTGCCCATTTGAGTGTGTTTGATACAAGGTTAGCTCCACTTTTTGTACTTGCATTTTCAAGTTTCATTCTACACGATTATTATTAGCATAAAATTGTGGTTCCATGTGCACAATGAGTCCACACAAGGACAAAGTGGATCATCGGAACTGAAACTATGGGATTTTACACAAAAACCCAAGTGTCTCCTTCTCTTAATGTTGTTAATCATCTCGCACAAATCAAATACAAAATCATGTTTCCTCGAAAAGATGGTTAAAAGCTTATGCATATCTAGGCGTTTGATTCTAAGTAGGAGGAGCCTCGCACCATGAATCAAACACGAAGTGGGGGACAAGGCTTTTTGGTTTTCTGTTTTCTTTTTCTTGGGTACAATCAAGGAGAGGCCAAAGCGAAGTATGCAACCCCCACATATCGAACTCACAACCATATCTCACGTAGTTTTTACGGTGAAATATCAAAATTTCAGGGAAGGCGACCGCCCCTCTACCCTTCTATGTAGATCCGCCACTGGAGCCAAGTCCCCGGTCAGGTGAGCTAACACATTGAGTGCAGTTTGGTTCTCGTTTTGGTAAAGCTAAGCTAATTCGGGTTACAGGTTACAATCATATCTTTCACAGTCCGAATGTGAACTAGAATAAAGTTCATAGGCTGTCGATGAGAACATCGGTAAAGGTGAGCAAAAAACCTTGAGAGAATTTCACATCTCTCAAATTCTTGAATTTAAATGGTAAAAGAGCAAATTAAATTAAAAAGTACAAACTTATTAAAATAGCTTTTCTTTCTTAAGAAAACACCCTTCGAGAAGGATCGTTTCATATTTTATATCAAGAGTTATAAACAATCCAATATTGTCTACTTTTTCCGAGTTAAATATTGATATCTCATGGCACAAGATCAACAACAATGACGATAAGAATCCGACTGTACTTATTGTCGGAAAAGTCTTGTTTTGCTCTCGAAAAATAGCCTTTGACGCCCAAAGCGTTAGCTCAATGGCAGGGTGCTCTAATACTGTTGCTGCTGGTGGGAGTTCGACTCCCAAAGTGTGCATGTGTGGGTATGTGGGTGTTAGGCTTCAGCCCTTGTAACAAAAAAAAATTTGCCTTCATTCGTCACTACGAACGCATGTAGCAAATCCATGCTTGACCTTCACGGTTCGAGATAGAAATGCTGAATGAATATCAAGTGGGTCGACCCATATTCAAATCCAATTAAGATGAAAGTTGGATTTGGGGATCTTATGTTTCTCAGACACTGGACCCGCTATGCCTGCTTATCAAGTATTTTATGTATTTACAAGTATAAAAGATGGGTATGCAAAACGGCATGAATACAAGACATGCTTAATGAAGCTACACATATTGGCCGGATACCCAATTCGACCAACCGAGTAAACGGATACAAGATGACCCGATCCATAAGGGTCAAATAATACCCAACCCGTTGGCTGATCCAGTTTGGTTACTCGCAGATAAGTCAAATGGATCTGCTTGAACACCAGTTACAGTGAGCAGGGGCAGATCTTGAAAAATTTCTACAGTGAGGAAAATAGCCCATGGTTTTACTGTTAGTCGTGATCAAAGCCCACGACTATAACCGTAATTCTTTTTTGTGAGGTGAAAGCTTAGATCTGATCACAAGGATCGGCGATAGAAAGCGACCGGATCTTCATCAAAATCGAATCAAGAAAGCCACAAAGGATCATCTAGTCATGGTTGTTGGAGCAGACAAAAGAGAGTGCCTATCTTGCTTTCTCATGGGCCACCTTTCGGACCCTCAGAACCAATTTTTCAAATATTCAATCCAATCAGTTTGGTTGCTTATGCCGATCATATGAAATTTTTGCATAATGAATTAGGTTAGAGCCTTTCTAATGCTAAATGTTAAATGTACGAGTCATATCATATAATGCCCGTTGCATTGTCTTAAGAGATATTGCTAACCGCTACATGAAAGAGTCATTCATAGAATATTCAAGTATTTATCGTATTTATTTGCTTGAGAACCTTCACCCAACACCCTTTTCTTTTGACAATGGGGAGGCTGAAGCCAGATGCATGCGCGGGGCGTCGAATCCATGACCTTCAACTTAAGAATCAACGCCCGACCCAGGCACACTGTCGTATAGCCCATGGTATATATGTGGCTAATTACCCGGCCCGTGGGTAATTTTCATCTACCCTAAAGAAACTTCCGAATCAAATTCAGAAAATTAGTGAAAGCATAGGCAACTACCCAAAAAGTATCGATATCTGCCGTTGGTTGGTCGTGGGTTCATTGGAGGGCATAATTGGCTGTAGTGAAGACAATCTTTGTGCGGTCTTTCAAAATGATTTTGACATTTAATGGGCTTTATACGCTTCATAATTGTTGATGTGGCTTATCCCTGATTAAAAATTAAAAAGGAACTATCATATTGATATTGTTATATTGCCCACCGATTATCTCACATTTAAGATATCTTGAGTTTGTAACATATACGTCTCTCTCTCTCACACATACAACTATATATATTTAACCCAAACGTGACACATATATATATACGATTGTTAAGTCTTAAATTTATTTATTATAAACGTTGTTACTAGAAAATGAAGGAAAACTGATTTCAAAGTTTTCGAGCATCTCAAGAAACAATGCTAAACTCAAACTCGGTTCATTGAAGTTGCTTGATAAGTCAAGCTGATAGAACTCGTGAATGAGTTCGTAGCTTAGACCCGATTATCTCACATTTAAGATATCTTGAGTTTGTGACATATACGTCTGTATATATTTAACCCAAACGTGAAAATTCACACACAGATATATATATATATATATATATATATATATATATATATATATATATATATATATATATAGCTGTATGAGAGAAAAAATGTGCACTGTAATTCATCCTAAACATCTTTACAATTGACGAAATCAATAGTTGAGATTTAAATTAGAAAAAGTAAAAAAGTAAAAAAGTATTGCGATACGTTTTGCATGTACATTAAATGTGCATGATATTATTTTGTTTTTTGCTTTGAAGATCTCAATCAATGATTTTAAAAATTAAATAATTGAGATTTTTAAGGATATTTGAGTACGAATGAGTTTGTCTATGTTATATGCTCTCTCTCTCTTTATATATATATATATATATATATATATATATATATATATATATATATAAAATGGTTCATGCAATGAGCATAAGTATCATTTTGAAAGTGTCAAGAGTATTTAAAATAAAAGAAGATAGTAGTATTACACTCATGTTTCTAAAAAGTAATAAATAGAAAATATCGCACGATCTAATCTCTTTTATATATATATATATATATATATATATATATATATATATATATATATATATATATATATATATATTAAAACCAAATCTTGCCCATCACTGATACTAGCTACTTATATCAATAATTGTTTTTGAAGGTATCAATATAATTTTAAAATTATAAGAATATTTGAAAATTTATAAAAGATTTTCTTATTACATTCATGCCACTGAAAAACAATAGTGAAACAAGTGGACAAAATCACTCTTTATATAAAATAAAAAAAAACTATTGAGTTTTCATCTCTACAACCTCATACAAAGCAATTAGGTAACTAAATCTTTCAACTTCACTTCTCATATTTCCAAACCTGTCACTTTTGCATCTTATAGCATCAATTCTTAGTTGCTAATGTTGTGCCTGTGGGGGGATTAGGATTGACCTGAAAAGGGAACTTGAAGGATTGAGAGTTGACACGGTTTTCAACCTGAATGTCAGAGTTTGACCAGAAGGTAACATGCACTGTCTTTCCCTCGAACCCGGACAGACCTGAAACGGACGATTAGGGTTCAATATCTCGAACGGCCCTAGTTACTAGGTTTTATTTCAGCTTTTCGTATAAGACATGTATCTCAATGAGAAGAATCTTTGTTCCATAAAAGTGTTTGAAGTAAATAATAAAGAATAATTTAGCTTATATTGAGTTAAATGATCTACGAAAAAATTCATGTAACCGATCTCATTTAGTATGAGAAAAAGCTTAGTTGCTCAATGCATAAATCTCTTTTCATATATATATATATTGGTTACAAGAGGAGGCCAAAGTTTACTACACACATGCACCTTCCAGGAGTCAAACTCCCCACCAACAGCAACAGTGCTAGAGTGCTCTACCGTTGAGCTAACGCTCTCGGTGCTCCTTTTTTATATTTATAAGTCGAAGAAACTACCCAACATAAAACTCGAGTTTAGGGCCCTCACTAATAGGTCAGTAATGAAGGCACTCAACACTTTTTTAATAACCCTTTTGTCATCACACCATTGTAGAAGCAAAAAAAATAACCTATATGCATGTCATTTACAATTTTAGGAATAAGGGTGAACAGTTTCGATTATAATTTTCATGTTTAAAACGTCACATACAAAAATAGCTAATTACTTGAGCATCTTCATGAACTTCCCAAATTACAATGGCATCATGTAAAATCCCATTGGGTGTGGGAATGTAAGCGTCCATCGCTTGGATCGGATTTCACCATGAATCAGACCTAAATCATGCTCCATGATCCACTTTTCATTTTCTTTTTAAAAGGGTATATATATATATGAGATAATTAAAGATGGGTCGAGTAACTTCTTCACAATGCAGTTGGGAGAAAAATAATCATGTTTTTCTCTTCTTTTTTGATATTTTATACTAATATGTATTTCATGTTGGGAGATCTCCCATTTGTGTGGATGTTCTTCATTTTCATATTTTTTTTCCTTCTCACATTTTTTTACTTTCCAAGGCCTATCTAAGTGATGTGTGTGGTACATAGTTCATGATGTATTTGATGTTTGGCAAATCCTATGGTTTCCGCTCATCTCGCAATAGATATGATATTTTTCATCTTGAGTAATATTAATTTACTCGAATTCAATTATATATATATATATATATATATATCTTCTTTTCTATGAATGAAGTTCCTATTTTTTTGAAAAAACAGCAGAAGCTCGGCTCGTTCCGCACATTTCACAGCATAAGTTTCTAAATAAGGAGTCCGAACCAACGGTCTTCCGTGAGTCCGGCCCATTTGTAGTCTCCCGGAATCAGGAACCCATGATCTGGAGTAGCCCAACCGTTGGGCAAAATAAAATAGTTCAGGGGTGTTTAAGTCAATTAATTTCAACCAAGTATAGAAAAAAAGGTGCGGTACTTAACTCGCCGAAGACGACCCAATTAATCGCCACGTGTCGTTTATGTGGGTTTTGTCCACACGTGTGAAGACCCTCTCCTCCTCACCACATAAGCTCAGCTGTCGTCGCCTGTCGGCCCCGTCTCACTCCACACAGAGGAGAGAGAGAAAGAGGACGGATAACCGGCTCAAACTGCGTTGGTTACCTTTCTGTGCTGCCGGAAGGAAAGGAAATGGCCTCGACTCTAGTGGAGCCGAGCTGTGACGCCGACAAGCTGAGTTACGAGATTTTCTCCATCCTGGAGAGCAAGTTCCTCTTTGGTATCACTGAAACGGTCACCGGAAAAACCCCCGGCTGCAAGCAGTCTTCGGCGGGAGGGGAAAGGTTCGGCAGGGGAAAGATCCGGGTGCTCTGCATAGACGGTGGTGGAGCCGCTGTAGGAATTATCGCCGGGAAGGCCCTTGCCTATCTTGAAGCCACACTCCGGCGGAAAACCGGCGACCCCGATGCTCGAATCGCAGATTATATAGACGTTGTGGCTGGGTCGGGCGTCGGAGGAATTCTAGCTTCGATGCTCTTCACTGATTCTGGCAACGCCAGCCGCCCGCTGTTCCACGCCGATGAGACGTGGAATTTCCTGGTTGATCGCGCGGTGGATCTCTTCCCTCGCCGCCCGGGGATATTCCGGCGAACCGTCGGAAGATCGCCGGCTTCTAGGTTAGAGCGCACGCTCCGGCGTCTCTTCCTCGGCAAGACTCTCAGGGACACTCTGAAGACGGTGTTGATCCCGTGCTACGACATCTCGAGCTCAGCGCCGTTCCTCTTCTCACGGGCGGATGCGATGGAGACGGACGGCTATGATTTCAGAATCGCCGATGTCTGCCGTGCAGCGTCCGCCGACCCGGCGGTCATGCGTCCGGTGGAGCTCAGGTCGGTAGACGGACGGACGCGATGCGTCGGCGTCGATGGAGGGATGGTGATGAACAATCCGACGGCCGCGGCGATCACGCACGTGCTGAACAACAAGCAGGAGTTCCCGTTTGTCTCCGGTGTGGAGGACCTCATCGTGCTCTCCCTCGGCGCCGGCGACTCTTCCGCCAGCTGCCATCCCGGCAACCGGAATCAGCAGCCGAGGGCGTCCCAGTTGATGAAGATAGCTGGAGACGGGGTTTCTGATCTGGTAAGTTACCGAAACGCCCTTTCTTTGTCCTCTTGACTGCGCCCAGAGCCATCAAACCTTTCCGTACTTCGGAATTCGTGTTTCGTTCGCATTCTTTTCAGGGCGTGTTGGCGTGCCGCGGAAAGAGAGACACACAAAAGACGAGGGGATTTTCGCGCGCTCCAACGCGGGAATCCCAAACGGTGGATTTCCTTTTAATGGACCGGAAACAAAGAAATAATTTTCTCAACAGGGTTTCATTTTGTTTCCAAACTATAGAACCCCTTTCTGCAACAAGAGTACGCCGTTTGGCTCACATGAGCTTGGAGCTTTCCACGGCAAAAAAAACCCCGATAAAGGAAAGGAAAAAATGCTAAATTGGTTTTCCTTGAGAAATGGTCCCTGTGAGAGCTGAGAAAAATCACAGGGACTTGTGATATTTTCTGTCCTTTTCTACAGAACAGACGCCTTCGGCGTAAAATCTTATCCCATTTGCAGAAGCGTGTTCAAGTTCCTCAAATCATAGGCCAATCATGCTAAAAAGGATTCATTTTCTTGAGAAATAAAATTCTCTGATTTGATAATGAAGCTTGGGTACCAATATTTCATTACTCTATTTTTTAAGCAACCACGATTTCTCAAATCGCATGCTTGTGATTCCATAGGGAAAAGTTTTCTTCTGGAAAGGAGAAACGGAAATTGTTGAGTATCAAATATTCCAAGTATTTTCCATCGTTGTCTTGATTTGCTGAACTCCATTTATGATTAGGTCTCGCACTTCAGTAGTTTGCCTAAAGCGCAAATAAAGGAGGGTTGTCTTAGGCAGAAGACATTTAGCTAAAAGTTAGGTGGATTGTTCACCAGCGATCTTTCCGGCACTAATTTGTCAGATTGTTAAGCGTGTTTGGGCGAAAATAGTATTAGGACCCACAACTTATTAGAGAGTCTTTTCATCCTTCAATCGACCCCACCTAGTATGCAAACAAGTTTTATTTAGGATGGATCAAGGTCAAGGATCGTGGGGATCTGCTGCTTTGAATGGGCTTTTGATTTCATATTGGTCTCAGCGGCCTACTTTGAAGGGAATGGTCATAAAAGATTCGTAGGAAAGGCGCGCCCCTGTTTTCTCTCTTCTTTAATTCTTCTTTTCTCCATTTTATGATTTGTCTTTTGACCAAGCGAAGGCTGGAGTCAGGGGAATGTCGGTTAGAGACATTATTATACAAAGACATTATCAATGAGGTGTAAATATTTTGCTTGATACGCACTTTGTCTCTTTGTCTTGTTCAAAGATTGCCAGAATGTCCCACTACTCATCCGCTCAGCCCGAAACCCGGCCCACCATGGTCCAACCCGAAACCTTATCAGGTCCGGGCTGGGTTCAGGTCCAGTCAAATCTGAGCCCTTTGTAACCAGGTCCAGGTGGGGCTGATTTTCTTTCAATGGCCTCACTTACAAGCCTAGTTAGGAGTAGCACATTTGGGTCCGCTCGTACTTATCTCTTGCCATCTCATCATTATGTGAAAATTAGGATAACCAAAGAGAGCTCGAGCTTTCTCGTGTTATTTTAAGTGGACTCTTGTGAGTTTTTCATATCACATCCTATCTCGGTAACTTTGCCAGCAATTCATTAGTGATGGTTGTGTTATTTCCAGTTCGTGTCAAAAATAAGTCAACTGGAACAAACTCAATTTTTCTCTATATATTTTGGGTAGACACAATCATGGATTATTATGGCCATGTTAGCATCATATTTTAATGTTCAGGATTTATTAGCTTGGAAAACTCGACCTTGTAACTTCTAAATGAACATACTCATACACCTAGAAATAAGTATAATAAGATTGTGTTTTGTATTTTTAACATTTTTATAACTTTTAAAATGACACTTATCCTCCAAATGAAACGTAATATACTCGTACACTTTTCCCTTTTTTTAAGAAATAAGTATAATAAGATTATGTTTTGTATTTTTAACATTTTTATTACTTTTTAAATGACACTTATCCTCCAAACTAAACGGAATGCATAGGATAAGATCACCTTGGTGAACAGGGTCAGTTAAACCCTACCATAATTAAGCCCTCTCTATACCCAACTCGTGACCTTCAATTGGAAGGTTCCCCCTTGAGAGAGGGACCAAAGGGTAAGTCAATCCAAAACTGGTGTCCACCGCGGACCTTTCAAGTGTTAACTAAGGAGTGAGAGGTTAGAGTGGCTCCCTTTAATGGTTGGATGGGTAATTAAGGCGCTTAAATATTGATTTTGGAAATATATTACCCGGTTGTATTGAATTCTTAAAACGGACCTCTTACATGCAGAAACCCTAAAAGGGAAGGCTCAAAATTTTCTTTTCCTCTTGAAAAGATTAAATGGCCCTTGCCTTTCCTCCGCAAACAGCCAATAGCGGACCTCTCTCTCTCTCTCTCTCTCTCTCTCTCTCTCTCTCTCTCTCTCTCTCTCTCTCTCTCTCTCTCTCTCTCTCTCTCTCTCTCTCTCTCTCTCTCTCTCTCTCTCTATCTATATATATATATATATATATATATATATATATATATATATATATATATATATATATATATATATATATATATATATATTATCAAAAAGTCTAATGTGCTTGCAAATCTCAACCATTCAATTAAGTAAATGGATCATTCATATAAGAAAGTAAACAACAAAAAGGTGCCAATTTGAATGAAGTATTATTTGCAAGTTGTATGAAAGGAACATATGCTTATTTTTTGCTTTTTGACTATTGGTTGATATGTGTAAGAATATTAAATCAATATATATAATATATATGGAAAGAGAGAGCATACTGCAGTAAATTCAAAAAGCAAAAGATACACACATCAACGAAGTACTACAAAAAGAACACTTTTTTTCTTTTGAACTCAAATCCTTATCATCCATCTTCCTAAATCTATTAGCACCTAAATATACTTGCATATATATAATATTCCAACTACAGCTAGAGATTTGCAGTTTCACTTGAACCTATAAATTGTATTAAATGCAATAGTTGTCTGAAGTGATGGTCCAAACGAAAAAAGCATATGTCTCAACTCTATAATCTCCAAAAGATTACATCTCTCATCTTTCTCTTTGTCCAATTTCAGGTTGATCAAACAGTATCAATGGCCTTTGGCCTCAACAGAGCCACCAACTATGCCCGTGTCCAGGTACTGAATCTTCCTCCCAACTTCCCAAAACAGGGTTTTTTTTTTTACCAAAATTCTTCTCGAGTTCAAGAGAACTATAAGTAGACGACCCATTTGTTGGTGATTTGAAACGGCCTTCCTAGCTGTTGTTGAGATTAGTTCGATTCAATTACACCAACCTTGGGCTTGGTTTGAGCTTGAACTTTAATAACTTGTTCTTAACATAGCTGCCAAGCCAGTCACATGTAATGGAGCCCTTGTGTGAGCGTGAGATCAAGCTTTGAGTTCAAGAGCGAACTTAACCTTTTTTCTACCTCAAGTTCAGCTCAGTCCGGGGGCAAGCTCGGTATGTTAACTCCATTTACCTTGTAAAAAGGTTGAGTTTGACCTTAATGTTTGCTGCACGCCATAGACCAGTTTCGTCACTGACGGTTTCAGTCATCCTCCAAGCGACCACCCTTCTTTGTAAGGGTGTCAATTTCGTGTTTTGTGTTGTGTTCATATCATGTTTTTCGTGTTCGTGTCATAGCCAGGCCAACCCAGACAATATTCCTTTCGTTCTACTTCACATGGATATGAACACGACACAAACATAGAACTTTCGGTCATCAATGTCTGATTTTCATGTCGTGTTACATTGCCAGCATTAGCGGCAATTCAGTGCTCCAGGTAGTTCCTTTTTGTATTATAAACAGGTTAACCCGTACACAACCTGATTTGTCACATCACTTTGGATACACCAACACGATGCAAAGAACGTCTGACCCCAACATGAATACGTACTCTATGGTTATGTCTTATATTTCGAGCCCAACGTCTTTCCGTCACAGGGCACTGGCGTTAAGAATGCCAAGCTCTCCAACAACCCCTCCTCGCGGGAGGACGCAAGGAAGGTCGCGGAGCTGGCGGACGAGGTGCTAGCACAGAAGAATGTGGAGTCTGTGCTCTTCCGCGGCCGGAAAGTGACGGAGCGGACCAACGCCGAAACTCTGGAGTGGTTCGCCGACGAGCTCGTGAGGGAGCACGCCCGGCGCAAGTGCCGGTCCGTCCCCACTGTAGTCTTGAAGCAGCCCCAGCGCCCCATCCCCTCGTCGCCCACTTCTTCCCGCTGACGTGATACACAGTATCACGTTTCATTTCCCTCTAGCATTCCTTCTCAAAGTGGCCTATTCGTACCAGTAGCGGTTGATGGAAGAATATCACTAAGATGGACGGTGGTGATTTCATCAACGCAAAGCCCGTGAGAAGAACTCTTCGATATTATTTTCGGTTTTATGCTTTTTATTTTTCCCTTTTTGCTTCATTTTCTTCATAGTTGGGATTACCAGAGAAGGGAAATTCGGTCATCCCATTGTGTACAGAGGAAAGGTGGGAGATGGCCAATGGCACTTATGTGAGTTTTCCTGAAGGATTTCTTCATAAAGGCTGGATGTTGTTTTTAACTGTCTTCCTTCACCGTGATGAATCGTGATTTTTAGGTTGGCTGTACACGTACGTGCACCAACGTTTTAGGTTGTGTTCGTGTGGGTCTCAGCATTTTACCTGAAATTGCCAGTAATTGGAGTTTTAGGTTGCTTTTCCATGTGTCATTTTCTGTTCGTGTAGAGATCTGGTCATCCCAAACTTCGGCTTCGTGTCACTGTTGCCATGACTACGGAATTCTCACCGTGTTCGTGTTGGGTTTCGGTGGAACTGCCAGCAGTAAGTAAAGAGGTCAAAATCCAGAGGGGAAGGAGCAATCAGCCGACCCTCAATTGTGGGTCACCAAGATGGCGACCGTATGGTCACATAGCATGGCTGGTGTGGAATGCCGTGCGGATATCCAACTTGTGGTTAGTTGTTAATTGCCGGTTCTCCCAAGCAATAGAATTTGCATGGAATTGACGTGAAATCTCAAAGAGATTTTCTTTTTATTACAACGGAAGGCCGTCGCCGTGCATCCTCCATGAGTCGAACTCCTGCCCTCCGGGAGCACCCTGCCGTAGAGCTACCAATCTGCTATGGGTGCAAGGGACTTTTTTTTTTCTGGTTGCATCTCAAAGGGATTTCCTTTTTGGTTATAGGAGAAGGCCAATTCCAAAGCCCAACAACACATGTACCTTCTGCACGTCGAACTCCCACCAACAGCAACGGTGCTAGAGTGCCCTACTGTTGAGCTAACGACCTGGGTACTCAAAGGGATTTTTCTGGAAGGAGATGAAAGATTCCATGCGAGATTAAATATATATTTATTATTATAGGCGCAAACTTAGGTGAAAGGCATCATTTATTTCATTGGATCCTTTCCAGAGGTTAGCTCATCGTTGTGTTGGTGAACCACAGAGCCCGCACATTATGGACCGAGTTGTTGAATCTGCAGATTGCTTGGAAGCTTGGCATCCAGCAATTTCTTCACTCACATAGCTGTCGTTCAAATTGCAATCAAGCCGACGATGATAGTGAACTTTGACATCAAATTGGATGGCCCGTTGGACCCCAGGAGGACCCAGTGGCTGATTGACACTGACGTAGAGAGGCATCTGCATCAACCTAACCTAGGGATAGCAATGGGGCAGATTGAGGATGGGTTCGGGTTCTCTTTTTCCCAATGGGTGAGGGGCAAAAACTGGTCATATATATATATATATATATATATATATATATATATATAAAGAGAGAGAGAGATGTGTATGTGTGTAGTGAACATGATATATGCTAGTCAATCCAAAAAAATCTCAATCATCTATCTTAAGCCATAGCTGATTGAAATTTGGATTAAACGTACTTTTGCCGGTATACTTTGTTCACCTGTATACATTTGGCTTTTTTTATTTAAATTTTAACCATCTTTTAGCTTAAGATAGTTGATTGAGATTTGGTGAGATTTGTTAGCACCTGAGTGTATGTTATCTATATGTGTATATTTATACAAACATATACATAAACATTATATATATAGTTGGGGCAAGTATCGGGTCAGGTATGGATCAGGGCATCTTATCATTGTATCCAAGCCCAAATCTGATTGGGTTGGATCGGGTCAATATTGCCATCCCTAACTAAACTTTAGATAGGAAACAATTACTATAGCTCACGGTTGAAGCCCTGGACTATTATCATGGTCCATGGTTTAAAATTTAAAATAGACAACCTTACTTGAGTTCCAGAAGCAAGTATAGCCCACTGTTTTAACCGTGGGCTGATGCACCCAAGTAAGTTGTGGGGCTTTGATACAACCCACTAGAAAGCATTCATTCTCAACTTATTAACCGTGGGCTGATGCACCCAAGTAAGTTGTGGGGCTTTGATACAACCCACTAGAAAGCATTCATTCTCAACTTATTCGTACATGTAAATAATACAAGGAGACACAGAGTCGAGTACATGAGTGTATATGAGCCAAGATGAGACGAGGTCAACTCGTTTTCAGGTCATCTCCCTAACCTGTTCTGGTCAAGTTCAACTCATGTCATTAGGCTCTCGAGCCAAGCAGTCGGAAGCCAAACAATGACAATATTGTCTCGTTTTAGTGTCCTAATATAGACCAGCGCCCGAATTTTGGAGCCATTGATCTCTTAAATGAATGGTGAAGATGGAACGATGCCAACAGGATGGAGTCCTCAGTATGGGATTAAATGCACTTAGTGGTGTCAACAGGTCAGGTTTAGGATGAACAAATTTGGGTAGTCGAAGAATATATTCAGCAGTTAGCTCTAGATCGGGTTTGGAGGATCCAATTAAATATACGGGGAATGCATGTTTTGAAACTTGATAGTGAACCCAGTTCGACCCGATTCTGATTAAGATGCATGAGATGTAACTATACGAATATTTGACAGTGATTAATTTTCTGAACATATCTTATGTTTTCCTTCCAGGTTGATCTTTCTCATGAAAGACCCAATAGGATCCAAATCTGGGTGAAGAACTAGTTGCTAAAAATTGTATTAGAATCTGGACCTAACTAGATTAGAACCCTATTCGACACCATTCACAAGAACCCTGCATTATCAAACTTCAGACCTTTGGTAGTAATTAACCTCCCCTTTGAGCTATGGTATAAATATCGTACGAACTTAAACGAGCTACACTATGAACTCGATCGGGAACCAGTTAGTTTATCCCCTTTTCATATGGATGTTATTAATTAAACGAGAACGAGCTAGGAACAAGCTCAACCACAAGCTGCTCATTTCTGTTTGCACCCCTAGTAACAGTTAGTAGGTCGAAAGGGACCGGGCCGACACTCATAGAAGAGCCAAGGTTTATGGACCACACCCTGGTGGAGAATTCTACAGATAAGGGGGCTTCTATGGCCCTTTGTATGCATGGCTTGGTGTGGTCCGGAGACAGTCTGGTCGGGGACACGCCACCGTCTTTCATGATGTCGAACCCTCTCCGAGTTAAACCCAAGCCATGACGTCTCCATGGCTTATGTGCCCCACCTGATAAAGCTATTGATCGACCCAGAAGATCGAACTCAGGTCTCTTTAACTCATCACTATATGCTCACACCTGAGTGTTAATGAAAGGGAACAAGGTTCGCTTTGGCCAAACGGTGACCACCTCTACAAAGAGTAAACATACAAGTAGGACAACTTTGCCGACCAGCCTACATTTATTTGGCAACATATCAACGCGAGGAAAATGGCCAGAAATGGAGATGACAATTTAGCATGGCTTATGTTCGTGTCATGTCATTTCGTGTTTGCGTAACCCGCACATGACTTGACTTGTTCTCATATTACTTTAGGGTCACGGACTTCGTGGGTCATGTCAGCACCTGCTTTCCCATGTTGGGCGTTACATTGTTAGCAGTTTCGTGTTGTGGGTTGTGGTTCGTGTCCATCGGAAGCAGGTCAACCCGAACAATCATGGGTTTGCCTTGTTATTTGGGTGAACAACAAAACAGGGTTTTAGGGTAACGTTCATGTTGTGTTTGCCCCTTTTGTTTGAATGTGATTCATGAGACTTCACTGACGAATTCAATCCAAGTGTCTGTGTAGGCCTGCATTTAGCAGCTACTGTTTTATATGGATTTGAACGTGGGTTATACACGGGCATGATTTTTTCTTGACATTAGATCCAAATGGCCGGACTAGATCCACAATGGTGATTCATTTCGGGCCCCAAAGATGGGATTGATCTGGATATGATTCACAAGATATTTGGATCTAGTGGATATTTGGTTTGGATTCACAAGATTGATCTGGATATGATTCATGGGTCTTCAAACACAAACTCAGTCACGGGCATGATTTGTTTTCAATATTAGATCCAAAAAGTGGACACGAACACATATATTCCGATTCAGACCCGAATGGTGCGGCGTGTCTCACTGTCCCACAATCCCACTCATTTGGCAGCACATCAGCACTAAAATCAATGACAAGAACAACACACTTCACCCTCTCCCTTGATGGGCCGTACCACTCGGTGCATCATAAGAAAGAATTATTAGGGGTATTTATGGTAACAAAATGTTTCACACTCAACCCCCAGCGTGCGAGGCTGCGAGCGTTGAAGTTGCCTCCCCTCACGACATCAACGACCCTTTTTCAGATTCTAGAGAGAGAAACGGGAGAGAGAGAGGCGCCTCGAGCTGCATTGTTTTCCGGCGACTCCGCCCTTTCCGGACGATAATCGAATAGCTGCGAGCGCGGCTATGGCCGCGACAAGCTCCGAAACTGATAGGCTGAGCTACGAGATCTTCACCATCCTGGAGAGCCGATTCCTCTTCGGCCTCTCGGAGAAGCCCGCCAGAGAAACCACTGTCAGGAAGAAACCGTCTGCCGGCGGAGAGCAGTTCGGCCGAGGGAAGATCCGGGTCCTTTGCATTGACGGCGGGGGAGTACCTGGTGGGATCTTCTCGGGCAAGGCCCTCGCCTATCTAGAAGCTGCTCTCCGGCAGAAGACTGGCGATCCGAGCGCAAGAATCGCCGATTTCGTCGACGTTGCGGCAGGTTCTGGCATTGGAGGCGTCCTTGCAGCAATGCTCTTTACCGGCTCCGGCGACTCCAAGCAGCCGCTCTTCCGCGCGGAGGACACGTGGAAGCTCCTCGTTGACAGGGCTGGAGACCTCTTCCCGCCCCGGCAGGGACTATTCCGGCGCATCATCGGCCGATCGCTGGCGTCGCCTTTCGACCGTGTCCTGCGGCGTCTCTTCGGCGAAGCGACGCTGAGGGACACGCTGAAGCCGTTATTGATCCCGTGCTACGACCTCTCGAGCTCAGCGCCGTTCCTCTTCTCGCGAGCGGACGCAATGGAGACCGACACCTACGACTTCAGGATGGCCGATGTTTGCCGCGCCGCTGCAGCCGACCCGGCGGTCGTGCGGCCGGTGGACCTCAAGTCGGCGGACGGTCGGACTAGATGCGTCGGCGTCGATGGAGGGATGGTGATGAACAATCCGACGGCCGCGGCGATCACGCACGTGCTTAACAACAAGCAGGAGTTCCCGTTTGTTTCCGGCGTGGAGGACCTCATCGTGCTCTCTCTCGGCTCCGGAGATTTGGACGTCGGCAACATTTCCGGCAATCGGGATAGGCCGAGGGCGTCCCAGTTGATGAAGATCGCCGGGGAAGGAGTCTCCGATATGGTACGTTTTACCTAAACACCCTTTCTTAACGAACAAATGACCTGAGAAAAGCTTACCGCGGAAAATGGGGATGATGGCAATTTGGTTCTCGAAAAGGCTTTTGCGCCACCGCAGGCAAACGCGTCGCGTATAATATGCAGCGCGAGTCGTGTCCTGTTGTCAGTTGCGCATTTTCTTTGTTTTGGTGAAGTACGCTATCCCTACCTAATAGGGATGACGATGGAACGGGTGGGAGATGGGTGTTCATAGTTTTTGAAATTAAAACCACAAATATAATACAAATAATTGGAACAAAAAACATAGGGTTGAAATCCTAAATTTCATCATCCTATACATATAGAGAGCCTACATCAATTAAATTAAAATGTGTTTATATATTTTGATCAATTTCATTCATTTTTAAATCTTTTCAACAAGATCAAAAATAGTGATTTGAAGGTAAAAAACTATTTGCACCGTTGTATTTGTTATACTTTTATTTAATTTAATTAATATACAATGATACAAATTTTTATTTTAAATCTTTATCGATTGAATGATAAAAATATTTGAGTCAATTTAAGCAATCATTGAATTGAGCATATACCACTATCTCTATATATTTATATATTATTTTTACAATATTTATCCCTTCCACTCAGTCAAAGATTTGGGTATTCTTTGTTACTCAAACTTGAACTTGGTAATAAGGTAATTCTCCGCACATTTGGATCGAATTGGGTTGGAGCCCCATGGATCAAGTTAATATTGCCATCCCTATACCCAAAGCCCCAAGGAACCAACTAATCCGGTTTAAGACCGCTACAGAAGTAAAGCTCTCTCTCTCTGTGCTGGTTTTCTCCATTCATAGGGTTCGAACTCAGGACCTCAGCTTAAGGGAAGCATGCCAAACAACCAACCACACGACGTGTTGGGTGGTCTTTGATACAACTAGAGCTGGCAATGTAGGACAACAGATGAACTCGACCTGGAAACTTGTCTTCGTGGCCACATAAAGTGACATGAGAAAACTGTGCGTCGTGTATGATATGCATGAAAACTAGCCAAAACGCGTAATTGCCCAACACACCTTTGACACGAGAACACAATATTCTCATGCCCGCCCAAAAAGGACAGAAAAATCGAGTCGTGTTGACCTGTTTATGATAATGAAATGACATAATCAACCTGAATTGCGAGATGGACACATACAGAACCCTCGGGGCCAGGTCTCTTGGGGTTCTCAGGCCACCATGAGCACGACTAAGACTAACCTCTATAACCAAGTCCAATCTCTCTCGTGGGCAGTGGCTTGAAAATTCATAAAAAGTTAAGCAGGTAAGGGTACAAAGTGAACAGTTCCGTGGCTCATGACACCTAGTTTGCTCCAACCGAACAATTCCGTGGGCTATTCACCCCATCCTAGAAATTCAGGTAGGAGTACAAAGTTAGTCAAGCAGTGAGGTAGATAAAATAAGGGCGCACTCAGAATACAATTTTATTAAAAAAAGGTTATTGACGATTTAATTTAAAATAAATATTCAACACACCTTTTGTTTTTCAGAATTAAGATAAAACTCTTGTCCCATTCATTTGAAGACATGCAAGCTCATCAATCTAGTTGGGTTTAGCATGTTTAGTAGACATGCATTCACGTAAATGTTATGTATATATTCAACTGCATTAGTTTATGCGAGGTCAAGAAGATGAGCTTGACATGTTTACAGCTCATACTATTAATCTTTATAAGCTGAGCTCAGCTTGGTTCCCAAGCTTGAGCCTGAAACGACCTCAGTATGCATTGAGACGAGCCAGATGGTGAGCAGCTCGTCTAATTTGGCTCACCTAGGTGCTGTTTCCCCGGGTGGAAAGGAAGGGCTTTCAAATGCCAGCAATCAAACAGCATAAACGAGGAAATTAATGCAGCTAATAACTTTCCTGCCTACATTTTTACGTGGCCTTTCTTGCTGACATGAAAATCAATGGCGATGGGGATAAGGAAGAAAGAAAGGGGCACTGATTGATGATGATAATCAAGTCATGTTACATGAACCAAGCTGCTCATAGTTTGGCCCGGTTCAGTAAACTATATGAGTTCAACATGAAGATGGTATGCTCAACCCAGTCCAACTCAAGAGATCTCGTTAAATCACACTTTTAAATCTTTCACCTGCATCATAGTCCTGGGTACCTGTAGTTATTAGGTATTCAAGGCCATTGTTTACCAACTTTTTACAAATGAAGAGTTAAGGTGAATGGGTAGCAATTATTTAAGATATTTAAGGAAATACTCTCTCTCAACTTGGTTCGGCTTGGCTTATTTAGCTCAGCTCGTTCCTATCGAAAATGAGCCGACTGACGAGCAAGGGTTGTTTCCTTTGTTCGTTTCGTTTACCAGCGCTACCTGGTGGCAGGTAATGTAGGCTAAAACAATGCCATATTTGGGACGGTGTCATTGAGTATGATTTTTATTCTTTATCGTCTCCTTTTCTTCTTCAAAGGTTAGAAAGTTATTTAAAGTGTTAAGATAAACTTGGTGTGGGAAAACAATTACCCATGAAAAGCTGAAAGCAAATGTACAAGATGCAACAAGAGTCATGTTTGGGTATAGAAAGGGCCTCTTTCTAGTGAGAAAGCAGTGCGTGGTCTGAGCACTAAATCCTCTCTAAACCCAACCCCCATTAAAATCCGAAGCTTATGTGCGCGATGCGAGAAGATGTCCCTCACCCTTAGAGCTTGTGCTGCTTCAGCCTCATGGCTTCGATGCACCTCCCCATGGCCCGAAGAGCCGGTTGATCAAGCGGGTCGGTCAGTGCATGTTCATAGTGATTTCCCAACAAGCAATGTTTCTCACATGAAGCGAGTGTTTTATAGTAGTGAAACATATTGATACGTTTTCCCTGAGTTCAGTAATTACCTTACCTGCATAAGCCCTGGCCTTTGTGTTCAGCTGACGGCCTCTTTCAACTCGAAGGTCTTAGGTGTTACGCATGGCCACATGCAGATCTATATTGAGGTGAGGTGGGCGGCTCCCCACCTGAAATTAAGAAAACCAATGAAGAAGTTACAGAATGATTGAATCCAGGAACATTATACATTGTCTGCCCCACTTCAAATGGTCGAATAGGCAGTTCACCCCAGTCCATTAAAAATTTTAGATCTGCCACTGGTCACATGGTAATCACCTCTTGGGTTGCCAGTATTTGAATTATTCTGAAAATTTTTATGTAAAAGTTCCAGATTTTTAGTTGCATTGCATTAGTAAGCGTACTTGGGGGTGGCAGTCTTACTCAAAGCAATTACTCTATCAGCTAATTTTATCATCACTGACTATGTTTGTGCTATATTTCTTGCATGTAACGATAGGTACGTCCTTTGCATCTAAAAGAAAAGGCATAGTTTTATGATAAATTTGTTTTTTGTGTGAAGTTTAATGATTAAACTTTGAATGCACACAAGGAGCCACACCTCTCCTCATTAAGGGCCGGCCAGAACCTATTGCTTATTCAACCACCATAAGCTACGGTGGTACAGATAGACATATGTCCAAAATTAGAAGATAGCCTCTAGATCACTATAGCCTATAGATCACAGATCACGTGTAAAAGTCAACTTTGATGCTTTGATGACTTTTAAAGGTATTATTTTCATTTAAAAAAGATTGAGAGAATATCGTTTAAGATGATTTGGACATGTACAAAGAAGATCACAAAGAAGAACCTATAAGAAGGTATGAAAAACTAGATTTTGAAAGTATTAAAAGAGGTAAAGGACTACCACAAAAGTGTTGGAAAGAAACAATAAAGAATGATCTAAATTATTGTGAGTTAACTGCTAACAATGCACATGATAGGGCTATGTGGAACAAAGAATCCATGTAGGACCCTGTCTAGTATGGGAAAAAGCTTAGCTGTTGTTTATTCTCATTTTAAAAAATTTCTTTAAGTAATAAATCAATCATTTTAACTATGTACATGCTTTATAGGGGGAGTTTTAAGGGTGGTGGAGAGGATTAATGGGCAGTCGTAGGTTAGAGTGGAATCTGTGTTTCAGGTTGTGTTAATGCTTGTTGTTTCATGTTTGTATCAAAAATAGATCAACCTTAACATAGATTTCAATCTTTTTCATGCCGTTGTATGTGAACATATACTTTTCCTGTCGTGTTTATATCGGGTTCGTGATGTAGGAATAAATGTGGTGCTTTGTGTTGCGTCACATGGTGTTCGTACGTGTCAAAACAGGTCAACCTTAACAGCAATTGGTCTTCTTTCTTTGGGCCATTTTGGGGAGACAAAACAGTATATCTCAGTCATGCTTGCGTTGGCTTTTCGTGTTGCTGTCAATTACTAATCCAGGCATGAGATGATGCACAGCATAGACACTGAGGGCATTCGAACTCGATCTTCAAGAAGAAAGGTTCGTTTAAGTCAACCGCTTAGCCAGGAAACCTCCCGCTCCTTGTGCACTTAGTGACTACCCTTAGGCAAAAACTAAAGCATCGATATTCTGAGTGTAAGCTTCTGCATCAATCGTTCTACAGAAAAAGAATAGTAAAAAAATGATAAATCTTGTTGAATAGACAAAACTTAGAAACAGTAGTATATAAGTTCCACAAACTGTCAAGGCTAATAATTAAAATTATTAAGAAAGAGAAGGAAAAACAAAAGCCAGCCAATAGTGGTAACTCGGTTCAATTGTGTTTTGTAGTTAATCTGTATTTTGCATGAATTTTTCAGGTGGATCAAGCTGTATCAATGGCGTTTGGTCTCAACAGAGCCACGAACTACGTCCGTGTCCAGGTACTAAATCTTCCCTCTAAAAATGATAAGCCAAGGTTGAACTATGGTTGCACCCGAGTTCGATTAAGATGTGCAAAATTTCTGTTTGAAAACATTCTTCTCCTCACACAATAAGCCTCTACCATTTAACAATCCGAGTATGGACTTTCTCTCTCAATATTTTATGGTGGATCACTAAAAGTTACATTTGAGTCTGGTGCTAACATCTAAACTTAAACCAGATTCAGATTAAACTTTTTTGTGGTACTTGATTAGGCTTTGCTTAAGGCCACTGTCAGTGAATTCCAACAGATCGAGCTTGACTGAGCTCGTGAATTCGCAAACTTCTCATATGCACGAGCGCACACATATATAATATAGAGAGAGAATCTTAAACATGTAATGTCTTTCAGTACCTTGCATAAATACTTTCATCGTTCTCTTTTTTATATCAATAGTGGAGATTTAAATTAAAAGTATTGTTGTACTTTCTATTTAATATATTATTATGTATATTAAATATAAAGTAATTCACCTTTAATCTCAAGAATCGAATATTCACCTTTAAATATAAAGTAATTCAAATGTTTATGCACCCAAAGACATTGCATTTAAGACCTCTCTCTCTCTCTCTCTCTCTCTCTCTCTCTCTCTCTCTCTCTCTCTCTCTCTCTCTCTCTCTCTCTCTCTCTCTCTCTCTCTCTCCCTATATATATATATATATATGAAAAGCACTCTCACTCAACCCTGAGCTCAACAGCAAAGTGGAGTTTGAATTTTCTTCCCAAAGGAACTCAAGTAGCTAGTTAATAGATCGACTCACTTCCACCCCCACTTTTTGGCTTCTTAAGAGAACTATGATTTGTTTTTCTCTTGAATTGAATGCCACTACACGGAGTTAAGATAGAGCACATTGACGACTAAGAACCATGTAGCCAACCAGCTTGTTTCAGCCGTGGGTTGTGAAAAAGACCGTAGCCTATCCTATGTTAATATTTTTTAATAGATCGGCCATACTGCCTTCATAGTAGGGACCACTCGTGTGGTAGAAAGCTTGATTTTCGTTCACTGTGTCAGGGAAACGGACTCATGTCCGGCGAGCCCTCGGAGGCGGGGGGTTCAGCAAATGCAAGAAAAATGGCGGAGTCAGCCGATGCAGTACTGGCGCGGAGGAACGTGGAATCGGTGCTGTTTCACGGGAGGAAGGTGGCGGAGCGGAGCAACGCCGAGGCGCTCGAGTGGTTCGCGGACGAAGTCGTGAGGGAACACGAGCGACGCAAGTGCAGGACCTTCCCCACCGTCGTCTTCAAGCAGGCCCCGCCACCCGCGGCAAGGTTTTCCTGTTAATATCGTAGCACCCCCAAGATTGTTCATTTCTCCCATTTGGTACCAGTCTACCCGAGAAAAACGAAAAAGGCGAAAACAATGATCCATGGTGTAAACAGAACAGACGGATGGCGTTCGTGTTTGCTTTTCTCCTTCCTGTTCGAATTTTCTGTCTTTGTTTCTTTGTAAATCTGTAATGTGTGTAAATTGCTAGTGGTGAAAGATACGGAGGAAAAATTATTGAGAACACAGTAAATTCAATGTCATGATACGACCCAAGTATAAAAGAGGAAATTTTGAGAATCAAAAGCTAAGTTGACCCTCATGTTAGGCTGGTAAATCAACCGAGCTGCTTGTAGACCTGGGCTTGTAGATGTTTGGTTCGTGACCTTAACCTAGTTGAACATGAAAAGTGAGTGCTTGACTCAGCTCAGCTGGTGAAGCTCCCAAAAAAAGATGAGTTTAAATCGTGCTCTCATTGTAAACTTGCCCCGACCTTCCATTAATTGCTTGGAACTTCAGATGTAGACTTACTTACCGGTGAAATGAACGTCCCTCGAGCAATAAGAGGATATTGATTGAATACAAGCTAAAACAAACACAAACACGAGCGAAGATAGAAAACGAATTTGGTTTGTCCTGTTCAAACTTAGCTCTTTATGAAATAATAAACAGCTCCTGTACATTAGAATGTTCCAACATAAGTTGTTTATAAATAAAACAAATATGAACAAGCTTATAGAGACCGCTCAACGGATCATGAGTATACAGCTAAGTTTGGTTTATCAGAACTCATCATACATGGATCCAACCCAATCTTTTGCTACAATCCACTAAATTCAGTGCCTAGACATTTACTTCTCCATTTGGTTCGGACGTGTCTACACTAGGATCCGGTCAGTTTCACATACAATTGAGGTCATGCAAGGTTAGGCCCATAATCCACAAGGAGGAGCTACTTCATTCCAATTAGCTCGGAACAACGCAACTCGAGTCTTCTCAAGGGACTCCTTGAAGACGGCTCAGGGTGCTAAAGGTACACAGCAGCAATTATCGTTGCACCTGGCTTTGACAAGTTCACGATGGCAAACAGACAAGAATGAGATCAAGCTGAACACAGCAACAGAGGACTAAGATTCATGAACATTTAGAGCAACTTGAATGCCTGGACCAGGAGATGCTTTCCAGTTCGGTACTCCCCTAGCTCCCCTTCATCTTAATGAACCATACCATACATAAAGATTACAGCATAACTTAATCTGTAGTTGTCAAATTGTTTGGCGTAGAACTAAATTGTTCAGTAAGTGGTCTAGACTTTACAGGCAATTTACAGAATAGAAGTGGAAAACCTGCAACCTTTCCACTAAGAATCTTTGAGAAAGCAATCAAAAGAGATTCACAACACTGGTCTTCCACTGTCTGATGCTCAATATTTGGAGCGGTTGCAAGGTCCTTCCACGGCTGGTAATATGACCTGCAAACAAAAAGGACAAGATCCTTCGGTAAAAGTTTCTTAAAAGAGAAGAAAGAAAAAAGGATAGTTACCATCTCCAGGCAGGATTCGCTTCCACAGGGCATGGTACTCTTGAAGACAAAGCTGACATCTCATTGGTCAACTTATCATCCACAAGATTTACTCCAGTCTCTGAAACAACAAAAAAGAAAAAGAGCGCCTTGAGCTTACAACAGAAATTGTAGGCTGAATATTAGGGCCCGAAATTAGTGGATGGACATCCTTGAACAGTTTGCTTCTATCCAAAATACAGATTTTTCATTGATCGGCCCAATCACATAGACACTTCTACCAGGATGCTGCACCCATGTTAGAGACTGTGATGCTCAACACCCGATTTCTCCCCATAACTGACTCAAAACTATTTACTTTAAATACTTTGTGGTGTTATACCACTAAGACACATCATGATTATTGACCAATTATTACTTCATTAGTGAATTAACTTATGAAAAGAGGGGGGGTTTCTTTCAGTTTATGAGATATTAATAATTATATCTAATAATATATAGAAACTATACTTCTGTATAATAGTGTCCACACACCCATGATTTTTAAAAGCTACCATCTCACACCCGCACCTGTGTCAGTACCTGCACCTGGTGACATAGGTTTACTAAAAAGGAAGAAACATATATACATGGCGGTGGATGGACGAATGGAGTCAAAACCTTTGCATTCATATACCCATCATTTGTCCCTAAAGTATTCTCTACACATTCAGAACAAAGATCCAAGCAAAACTTGGTAGAGATCCCTTTCATGAAAGACAGTATTGGTACTGCTGCCACTATGTGTGAAAGTAGTACCTGTTGAATACTTTGAATCGAATGGAAGTAGAAGGCGAAGGGCAGAAACCACTGAAATAAGAGTTGGAGCATTGCAATGGTTTCCCTGAAGTTGCTGAAGATACAAAATCAGTACGGCCAACAGAATATCTGAGTCACTATCCCCCAAGTTGAAATTTGTTGTTTCCATGATTTTGTCCAGAAAGGATTCAAGAGTTTCTGCCGTTAGCCTCTTCAAAGAAATAAAACTACCCAATATCTTTCCACGAATGACCAAAGCTGTCATCCACCGTAGGAGCTTTCCTACCAGATCCTCTTCATATTGATGATCCTGATAATGGAGGCCGGCAGAAACCTTAACCCTGTTTGTCTTTCTAAGCTGTGTTTGCAAGTACATTGCAGTAGATAAACACCATACAACAAGCTTCAATAACTTAGGCTTGTCCTGCAGTCGACAAATTTTACATATATAAATTGAAGCCACCACAAAGCGTGAGAAATGGCAAAATTGTCACCATACATAGTTTTCCAGATTTCATTAAGTTTGCAATTCCTGAACCGAACTGAACAAAAGAAAAACGGTTATGATACACCAATTCCCGACACAAATCCACATTCAATTAACTGGAATGGTAAAATAATCATGCCCAGTTACTAGTCTTATAGGCAAGGCTACATCTGAAACATATCAAATTGCAATATATTTATGAGTAGGTTTTTCCTCTTCTTTATCCACCATGTGAATCTGACTTAAAATGCACACCCGCACAAGCACACACATGTGCATGTGCACACAGAAAGATGGTTAGGTTGGAAAATTGTTCAATATTGGTTAGCACCAAATTTTCCTGAGTTCGATATTTGCCATTTTTCATGTAAGTAAACTAGAAACAAACGAAAACTCAGCTTAAGATATATAAATAAACTTTCATATGCTTTTCTTGTACTACTAGCAACTTTATTCTTGAGCTTCAGTAAACACGTTGTGCAGTCATTAAGATTAGCACTTAGTGCCTATCCAAAAAAAGTCATCAATGCTTATGGAAATAGTTTGGAATTGCTTTAGTCCATGAAATAGAAAGAGGAAGCAACATTAATGGCAGATATTCAGTCAGTTTCGCACTCCAATTGAAAAATAAAGCAACTCATGTATTCAGAGTTGACCCTTACAAAAAGCAAAAGGTTGGTTTCTAGGACGATAACATGAAAAATACAAGTTCTAAATCTCTCAAAGATACATTTGGAGAGGAGTTATATGGAGAACCTATCAGTTGACCAAGAAATGAAATATAATTTCTATTCATCACTGTCTTGGATAACGATAAGAGACTCAAAACCTCAAACTACTGGTAAGGAACTCCCGTGCAAGTTGTCGTCGGTAACTTGTATCAGTATATAACTTAACAATTTAACATGCTAAGCTATCAAATATATTGATTTCAGGGCAATAACAGTCAATAACCTGATGATGTCAGTGGTGGATGTAAATGGAAATTAAGTGACGTCATCAATTATGTAACTAACATTGCATCTTTCAATTTTGTGGGGCGTTTCTGGTGATGCTTCTTATCATGATTTTCAACTGTTATTAGATTAAGAGGCCTAAACAATATAACATCATGTTGGGAAACCAAAAGATCACTCATGGAACAAGTACCGCTGGATACAAGTGAGAGTGAAGGCAACGTAAAGCAACACATATCTCCAACATGAGAGTGACGTCATAAACATCCTTCTATGGGTCTCCACCTTCCTCCCTCTTGTGGTAAGTAGGAGAAACAGATACGGGTGCAGAGGACAGAAATGTGATCCAGGAGATCATAATGTGGTAAAATTAATGTAAACATGCATATAAGGTCCAGAACATGGGCTTCAACATTGACCATTAACCAAACTATTATCCGTAAGGAAAAACCTCCTGGCTGTCTCCCACCAAGAGATAGATTAAAGAAATTAATGAAAGCAAGCTTGTCATACAAACTTTTGGAAAAGATATAGTTTCATCCAGTGTTGTCCGTATCGCACCGTATCGTACGATACGGTGCGATACGTATCGTATCGTGGGCCACCACGATACGATACGGGCCCCCGTATCGCAATCGCACCGTATCGTGCGATACGGCCCGTATCGCACGATACGGTGCGTATCGCCCGTATCGTACGATACGGGCGATACGCCCTGGGACCCTTATAAAGGGTCCCGGGCCGAGGGAAACCCGCGATTTTTCGCGGGTTTCCTCTCTCCTTTTGGGTTCTTCAAGCTCCCTAAGAGTCGGTTTTCGCCTCCTTGGTGTTCAAAGCTCTAAAATCGTGCCCTACGGTGTCCGTCCAAGCCTCCAAACTCGGATTTAGGTATATTTTTAATGTTTTTTTCCTTTTTTTCCTTTATATTTATTGTTTTTTGTGTTATTTCGGGTTTTTTTTTTTGAATGACAAAAATATGAAGTTATTAAGTGTGTGTATACGATTTTTATTGCATTCATGAAGTGGGAGACACTCGATTTGAGTGTTATTTGAAGATTGGGGGATTTACGAAGTGCTTTTATTTTCAGGTTTTTGTTTGAATTAAAGTACTCATTGAGATGGCAGGAAGGGGTGGTAGAGACTCTCATTCAAAGTCTGATGATCCGGCATGGCAGTGGGGTATACCAGTTGAGGGTTCAAGGTTAAAAATCAGATGTTTATTTTGTGAAAAGGTGGTTAGTGGTGGAATTTCAAGGTTGAAACACCACCTAGCAGGAACCAGGAAAGAAGTTGCTCCATGCACAGGCAGAGTTAGAAGTGTGCCAGAAGGTATTAAATGGCAATGCTTGCAGATGATTGAGAGCATACAGGAAAGGAGACAACAAAAGGATGATTTCCAGATGTGTGAAGAAGCTGATGATGCTACTGCCACTGGAGTTGGATTCACTGATAGTTTGCCTTCAGATGCTAGAACAGATATTGGTAGTAGCAGTTCGCGAGAACCTAGCAGAGGAAAGAGGGTTGCATCTGAAGACTTTGGAGGTGGCAGAAGAGGAAGTTCAGGAAGGAGTAGAGGAAGAGCTTCTTCTTCTAGCATACATTCGTTCTTTCCTCCTTCCACTACACCTGGTGCTCAGCCAGGAATTCGTGCTGCTATGGCTTCAGAACAACTGCACGATCAAGCAGACCTTGCAGTGGGCAGATGGTTTTATGATACATGCATTCCATTTAATGCAGCAAACAGTTTTCATTTTCAAGCAATGGCAGATGCAATTGCTAACATTGGTCCAGGATACAGGATGCCCTCTTATCAGAAGTTGAGAGGGAAGATATTAGATCAGACCGTGATTGAAGTGCAGCAATACTATTCGACTTTGAGACAATCGTGGAAGGAAACAGGATGCACTATCATGGCAGATGGATGGACCGATAGGCGAGGAAGGACATTGCTAAACTTTCTTGTATATTGTCCTAAAGGACTCATGTTTTTGAGATCTCTAGATATGTCAGAGGAGAGGCACACTGCAGAGATCCTACGAGAGGAATTTGATAAGGTTATACAAGAGGTTGGGCTAGAAAATGTAGTCCAATTGATTACAGATAATGCAGCTAACTACAAAGCAGCTGGAAAGGAGTTAGCTGATATTTATGGGACTTTCTACTGGACACCATGTGCAGCCCATTGTTTAGATCTCATCCTCGAGGACATCGGTGAGATGGATGAAATAAAGGCAGCAACTGAGTGTTGCCAAGATATTACAAAATTTATTTACAACCATGCATTTGTTTTATGTATGATGAGGAGATACACAGAAGGTGCAGAGCTTCTTCGCACAGCTGCAACTCGGTTCGCAACAAACTTCTTATCTGTACAGAGTATTGTGAGACAGAAGCAAGCTTTAAAGAGAATGTTCTCCTCAGATGAGTGGCAACAATTTGCAGAGTTGCCACAAAACAGAAGGAACAGAAAGTAATGAGATTGCAGAAACGGTTTTTAGAAGTTCATTTTGGAATGCATGTATCAGATTATTGAAAATTACTTGTCCTTTAGTGAAAGTTTTGAGATTGGCTGACAGCGAGGAGAAACCATCTATGGGCTACCTTTATGAATCCATGGACAGGGCAAAAGAAGCAATCAGAAATAACTTTAATGGAAAAAAAAGAGATTATGTGCCCGTGTGGAAAATAATTGATAGTAGATGGAATAAACAATTGCATCAGCCTATTCATGCAGCAGCCTACTATCTAAACCCATCATTGAGGTACTCAGCAACCTTCAAAAGGGACGGTGAGGTTAATCGAGGAATCATTGAATGCATCGACAGATTAGTCCCTGATGAGAGCATAGTAGATGCGATACATCGAGAGATGGAGATATATGATAATGCTCTTCACTTGATGGGTTTGCCTGTTGCAATTCGCAACCGCTCTACGATGCGTCCAGGTACATTGTTTATTTTCATATTTAAGTTCCATCTTACATTACTGTGGATTATTATGTCTCTAATGTTTATATTTTCTTTACAGATGTTTGGTGGAACAGGTTTGGAAGTGATTGTCCAAACCTTAGAGATTTTGCAGTTAGAGTCTTAAGCCAAACCTGTAGTGCAACAGGTTGTGAAAGAAATTGGAGTGTTTTTGAACACATCCATACAAAAAAGCGCAACAGGTTGGAACACAAAAGGCTTAATGATTTGGTTTATATTCGTTGTAACATGCGCCTTCGTGAAAGGTAATGTTGTATTACTTTCAAATTTTCAATTCGATATTATTTAACTTCAGTTTTCAATTGTTAATATTACTTACTAATTGTTTATCTTTGTTTGTGTCGTAGGCAATTAAAAAAAGTAAATAGAGAAGAAAGTCAGTTCGATCCAATAAGTTTGGATAATTTTGATATATTAGAAGATTGGGTTATGGAAGACACTGAAGAAAATGCCCTCCTAACAGAAGAAGACGTTGCCTGGATTAATTTGGAAGGAGCGCAACAACATTATGGAGATGAAGAATTTGATTTTGAAGAAGAAGGTGTGGGCGTGGCTGATGATGATGAGGATCTGCAACAAGGAGAAGATGAAGATTATTTAGTTGATGATCCTGATTACAATTTGTAAAATGTAACATTATATGTAACTGTAGTGTACTGTAAAGTGTAAACTATGTCTGTATTTTATTTTTTGGATTCAAAATATGTAAATTTGGATGCAATTGTTCAATGTTGAATGCTCAATCTGTACTAAACTTACATTATATGAATTTAAAGCAATTATCAGATTTTTCCTGATTTTTTCTTGATTTTTTTCGATTTTTTTCGATTTTTTATTAATTTTTAATTATTTTTACATTATTTTAATATTAAAGTACGATACGATACGATACGATACGATACGATACGATACGCCCGTATCGTGGAGCCCAGCGATACACGATACGATACGCGTCAGACAACACTGGTTTCATCATTTATTGCTAACACCGGGAACATGCATGTTATGAACTTAGAAAACAAAAGAGTTGTTAATTACTTATTAGATAATTTTTACTATGAAATGTATAGAAATGTCAAATAGCAATGCTATGACCATATAGTTGTAAATGAATTTGCCATTTACTTAGTTTGTACAGAAAGCACCATCCAACAAAGGAAGGTCCAAAGTTTCAATAATAGAGCTTGGAAGGCTATCATCCAATGACAACCATTTCTCTACCAGACCTTAAAATTAATACAGTAGTAGTTAAAAATATATTTTAGATTTTGTTTGTTGATATCTAGACACGATTTTTTGTAATTCCAAAATTAACAGCCCAAGGTATTTCAGAATTAGGTGCATTCTAGAGTATTATAATCATCATCTAAGATGATGAAAAATATTCAGTTACAGTACATTTAAAAACAAAGAAACCATATAGATGAACCAATATGAAATCTAATTAGCTCAAACCCTCGATAATTGTGTAGTCATCCACCCCCATTAGCTGTATAGCTTGAACCCCATGTGGTGTCTGTGCTTGCATGCTTGTGTGTGCGTGCGTGCGAGAGAGAGAGAGAGAGAGAGAGAGAGAGAGAGAGAGAGAGAGAGAGAGAGACCTTGCTAGAGACTCGCTGTGGTGGAGGGTTCATGAGGATGCACTCCAGTCCAAGTTCAGCGTTAACCCTGTTATGTCCAATAGACAAGGCATCCGCAATCACTAGGTATATATGATACAGGCCTTCAAATGACAAGCTGAAATGTGGTTTAAATATCTTTCTCTTTGTAGAAATCCTCATGGTCAACATCAAGGTCCATAAAGAGAAATTTACTAATTGAATGTGCTCCTTTAGAAAATCCAATCCATGAACAAATAGAGAATGTATGCACGATGAAAGTTCTGATAGTTGCTCATATGCCGTCTCTTGGAGCCAGAGGGTTATTCTTCTAGAAGAAAGTGTCTCAATTAGAACCTGAATCACAAGCCAAATACATGTCATAAAAGAAGTTTTTGTGATTGGTATGCTGAAAACAGCATATGTAAACATGTGATGCAGTTCTTAAGACAAAGAAAAGCCAATGCAAATGTAACCAAATAAAGATGCACAAGAAAAAACATAATTCCTTTTAGAGATGAGTGAAAGCTTTCTCTCCATTAGAATCTGTGGTGGCACTGAGAGCAATATGGTTGGAAAGCTATTTTGGCGGGCAAAGAAGCCTTGGGGCAGAACACACTTATCAACACTGAGTTCCTGTATTTGAGAAAACGGAGTTCTTCACTGGCACGTCATTTCTCAACACACAGTGAGAACTGAGAAGATCTCTGATTCACCGGTTAGGATTTATCTTTCAAATAGCTCTACATATGAAATTCTTCTGGGGTATGGTTGAAGAGAACTACACATTCGGAATTTTAGCTGCTTTATGTAAATTCTTTTGCATATGGAAGCTGGGGAATTTTTTATCATTTCCCTGCTTCTCACAGTTAGAAAAGCTTGTTTGCACAACTTTATCCTCATCACCATCATAACATGGCACTTGGTTGCATCTAAAGTAATCAACAAGGCTATCAAGAGTTAACTCATGCAAATACAAATGATACACTGACTTGTCTTGAGAATAAAAATACGGCTGTGCATGTGGATGCAATAGCTTCTATGACTTGGATGCTTACATATGGCTTGCATACACATGTCAACCATTATTTCATGCCAACATGACAGCATTCAATAGTAAACCATCCTTTCAACATTGCAATTACAGATATTGAAATGTACAATGCAAGTGACCAGGCTAAGTTGAATTAAAGTAGGGTCCATATCCGGTGAAACAAGAAGAAACGCCATTTGATGAAGCCAGTGATTACTCTCACTCTGTTTTTTGTTTTTCTTCTCCTTTTCTTTTGGGTTGAAATGGTCAAGAACTATGACATATGCTAAATATTGCCCAATATAATGAAAAATATGGGCTAACTTCATAACTTGATTAAAAACCATGTTTCTAAGTCATTCTCACACAATATCAAACCCTGCACAGAGGTGAAAATATTCATCGCTTGTGACATTTAAATCTATGGACAAAGAAAAACAGAAACTGCAAATTTGCTTATGAACACTTAAACTTTAGAAAAGAACCTCTCAAATAACAAAACTACCGGAATAGGATCTATTATCTGAAATTGGTGCAATTACGCAAGAATTTTCATGTCAAAAATTAAGGGTGAAAGAATGAGAAGAAGGATGAAAAAGAAGGATGGGTTTCAGAGATGGAGATACAATCCAATACTCGCAATGGGCATGAAAGGAGAAAATGTGATCAGTACTAGATTGTCGATACGAGTCAGCATAATTCAAAAACTAGCCGACAAATTTGTGCACTGTAAAGAGAAAAGCTGATTTATTATTGAACCACAATACCCATAAACTGATCAAGGCAATGTTGATATGAAGTTCTAACCATGTTTTTCAAGCAAACAGAAGAATAAGTATTATGATGATTACCTCAAAAATTGTTTTCATTTCTGAGGAAACAAGTACACATTTTTCTTCATACAACTTCAATGTACAGGATGCAAAAAGTGAAGACAGCCACGAAATTAACCCACAATTCTTGACTAGGTGGTTAAGCAAAATTGGTAACTTAACAGCTTTCTTCACTAACTGCAGTTTGGAAAGAAGAAAAGATCAATATACAATTATACATTTCAAAAGAAAGAAAGAAACAGCTAAAGAAATATTCTGTTAGCATCCATGAAGTAACCCATGATTTCCTACGTAATAGATGAGAGATGAAAATTGCCTCCTATTAGTGAATATTGATAGGTTCGTGAAGCTTTAAGTAATGACATGATTGTTAAAAATAACACCAATATCTTGCCAATGTCATCCACAAACTCAAACACAAGTGATTCTAAAATATCCTCAACAAGCCAAATCACCAAACACTTGGTGTACAAGCCAAACCAAATAACAATCAAGAAACAAGTCAAGTGAGCATTGAAAGCACTGAATTTTATTAATAACATGTGCCCTCTATTTATAAAGGCTTTACAAAATGATAATAGAGAGAGTAGAGAGAGGTTGCTCCTAACAGCTACACAACTAACTAGTTGTGTAGCTGTTGGGAGAGGGACTAGCCCTTGAGGCCCAGTCTTAATGACCATGTTGGGTCCTAATCTCCCAATACACCTATTACAAACTAACACTCCTCCTCAAACTTGCGATGTATATACTGAAAGTTTGCCTGATAGAAACATAAATCTACGAGTTGGCAAAGACTTAGTGAAGAAATTTGTCAATTGTAACTTTGAAGGAACATAACTTAAAGTCAATCTTTTCTTCAAGCATTTCTCTTAAATACCGTGACAGTTCATATCAATATGTTTAGTTCTTTCATAAAATGTATATTTGAAGCAATATACATTACGTTTTTATTATCACAAAGCAATTATGTAGAGTCCTCCAGGGCAACTCCATGTCTGCTAGGAGTTCAGTGATCCAAGATATTTCAGTTGTTGCTTTGGCGTTGGGTCTATATTTTGCCTCTATAGATGGTAAATACATCTTCTATTGCTTTCTACATCTCAAACAAATTAAAGAATCACCTAAAAATACACAAAATCCAGTAGTGTAATGTCTATCATTAACATCAGTGTAAGTGTAAGTAGTTAATTTAAAAGAAGATGATGAGGTTAGAATGATCCTCTTTCAAGTGTATCTTTTATATATCTCACAATTCACATAACATCACTCATGTGTATACTAGTGGGGTCTTATTGAAATTTATTTGCCACATTTAATGTGTGTGCTATGTGGTTCTCAATTTGGTCTTCATCACCTTTGAAGTGTGCACTTTTTTGTCATCTGTCAAACAGCACATGTTAACAATATCACTACCAAATTTTATTTGTTACATAAAATAACATTTGTTATTACGAGTTACTTCTATTCCCAAGAAGTAACTAAGAAGTCTGATATCTTTCATTTAAAATTCTTTATGCAAATCTCTTTTGATTTTTAATATCTCATTTTCATCACTTCCACTTATGATCATATCATCTACAAATAGAAATAGAATCACAATAATTACATCAGTTTTTCTCACAAGCAAAACAATGACAATATAACAAGAGCGAAAATCTCATGCATGCATAAAATTCTCAAATCTATCAAGCCAAGCCTTGACGCCTGTTTGAGAAATATAAAGCCTTTTTTAGTTTAAGAACATAGTTAATTTGAACAATTGGAGGGGGAATCATATAGATATTGTCACTAAGGTTTCCATTCAAAAAACATTTTTAAAATACAATCGATATACATCTCATTCTTTAATTGCACAAATAAAAATTAAAATACAAACAATAGTCATACGAGCAACAAGCACAAAAGTTTTCTTATAATCAATCTCGTATTCTTGAGAGTACCTCTTAGCCACAAGTCTTGTTTTGTACCTTTCAATAGAACCATCACTATGAGTTTTGACCCTATAAACCCATCTATAACTAATAATTTTCTTTTCTTTGGGTTTCGAAACAATATCCCAAGTACAATTCCTTTTTAGAGCTTCTAATTCAACATTCATAGCTTTCCTCCATTTTGGGTTATTTTTTTATTGTT
This sequence comes from Brasenia schreberi, assembly GCA_036023115.1. Lineage (NCBI taxonomy): Eukaryota > Viridiplantae > Streptophyta > Magnoliopsida > Nymphaeales > Cabombaceae > Brasenia > Brasenia schreberi. The sequence goes on from JAYKKT010000087.1 coordinate 1,556,619, forward strand.
CATAATGATTGGGTTCAAGGATACTCGATATAGTAGCTATGTGATTTCTATGTTGGATACTCGATATAGTAGCTATGTGATTTCTATGTTGGATACTCGATATAGTAGTTATGTGATTTCTATGTTATGGTTGAAATTATTCATAAGACACAAATCTTTGAGGGGGTTTTATGATTCTTTTGTTAGGGGCATTATCATCTCTATTACTCCTTACATAATGATGTTCAAGGGGTCTTAGGATATCTTCTCTAGTTTCAAGGTTTCTAAATTCATCTTCAAGTTTAATCATGTTATCCTCTTATACTTCATCGTTCTTATCTAACTTTTCATTCGACATTTCATCCAAAAACGCATAACTATCTTGTGTGCTTTAAGACTCATTTCCATAATAACATTCACCTTCAATGAATTTGACATCTCTAGTCTCTACACACATAAAGTTTATCTTTTTGGGGGTTATAACATCTATACCCCTTTTTATAAATGCAATACCCAAGAAAAACACATTGAATCGCCTTAGAACTTAACTTATCATTCTTATCGGTATAAATATAATACTTGCATACAAAAACTTTCAATCGATCATAACTAGGTTTATTAGAAAACAATTTTTCTATGGGACAACAATTTTCAAGTTTGGATGATGTCATCCTATTTATCAAATATATGGAAGTTAGAGTGGCTTCAGCCCATAAATGTTTGGAAACTTTACTAGCTAACAACAAAGTTCTATTAGTTTCAATAATATACATATGTTTTCTTTCGGCTAAACCATTTTGTTGGGGAGTTTTGGTATAAGAATTTTTAAGCCAAATTGCATTTTCTTCAAAATAATTTTGAAGTCATTCGAGAGATATTCATCCTCATAGTTGGTTGTTAAGATTTTGATATTAGTTTTAAATTGGGTCTTGATCATATTGTGAAAAATCAAAAAATATTTAAAAACTTTTGATTTGTGTTTCAAGAAATATATCGAAGTGTATCGAGTGAAATCATCTACAAAAATAACATAATAGGTCACTCCTTTTGACGTAATAGCAACGGGTCCTCAAACATCGGTGTGTACTGATTCGAAGGCTTTTCTTGTAATAAATGTTCTTTCGCCAAATGGTATATAATATGCTTTGCAAAAAATACAATCTTTATAAATGAAATCATTATTTTTATTAATCTTTATCCATGGATAATTGTTCATTTTGCTTACATCAAAATGCCCCAATCTTTTGTGCCAAAGTCCAAAATCATTACAAGTAATCACACAAGTTTCAAAATTTGACATATCCATGGTGTAGAGACCACCTTCTCTTCTCTATATAATTGCCCATTCACCTTCTTCGATAGATGATTCTGCACCATAATGGTAACAATGCAATTGTTGGAGATTGTTATTCGTTAGTAGGAATATTAGGGGTTAGTGTTAGAGTTTATGTCAGAAGTAAGTGTGTGTAAATAAGTCTTATTGGGTCTATTGTACTGATCCATTAGGACCTTGAGTTAATTAAGTATTAATTAGGGGTATATTAGTCAATTAAGTTAAATTAGGCTTTATAAAATCTCTATTGTAATTAGGGTTAACGTATGAATGAAAACAATAAGAGTGGCGGCGGCAGGGAGAAGGGTGCCGACCAGCCCCTTCAATACTTTTTCAATGTCTGATTTAATTTCTTCATTTTGCTGAGTGATTTTTTATTAAAACAACATGGTATCAGAGCCTAGATCGGAAAAGATTGATCGTAGCAAAGTCAAAAACATGAAAAAGTGGTGATTCAATTCAAAGAGAAGACGTGGATCAGGTTTGAAGCCTATTTCAAGGTTCGTTTGATTTCAAATTTCAAGGTTAGTAAAAAGTTTTTGGCTACTTAAAATCTGCACCTTGTAATACAAAAAGGGCAGATCGATTTCTTGTATTTGGACTAGTTCTATCATTCAACATCGTGCCTGCAACGTTGGGCATATCTTCCATCTTCTTAAAAAGTATAGATTCAGCAGAAAGAGGACTGAATCTGTCCACACTCAAGAACATAATCCGTTTGAATTGTTTTTTCTTGAAGTGGAAATATTAGGACCTGATTCACAACTCTGAAAAAGTTTGTTTTATCAGACAATCAGAGATAGAGAAAGGTAGAGACAGATTGATATTGTGGACTAAGGAATTTGAAGATTTGAATAGATATAAAGGCAGCACACTATATTGTGGATCGGCACCCTTGCTTTTTGAATATTAAGTCAATTGACATCATTTAATTGGTGGATCTCTAAATTATTTTTATATAGAAAGGCCTAAGATGGGTGATGCTATTGAAAATAATGCAACGACAGACAGAGAGGAACTTCAAATAACCAATCTCAAGCTAGATGGTAGGAATTATCTCCAATGGACCAGATCCATAGAACTAGCCATAATAGCAAGGGGCCGATGGGATTACATTACAGGTTCCTAGACACTGCCAAGGATATTTGGCTAGCGGTTCAGGAGGCCTATCCTCACAGAAAAAATATTGCCAAGAAATACGATCTTATTGAGAAGATCAGGAAATGCAGACAAGGAGGCAGATCAGTTAGTGAGTACTACGCAGAACTAAGAGGATTATATGAGGAACTTCATTTTTATTCCAAGACCAAATGTCTAAGTTGCACACAAGAACGTAATGAGGAATTTGAAGAAAGGAAGGTGTTTGATCTCATATGGGGCATTTCTCCAGAATATGAGGCAGTAAAAAATAATATTCTAAGCAAAGAAGAGTTGTCATCCCTAAGTACTGTATACTCTTTGTTACTTAGAGAAGAAGACAGAAAACTTCTAGAGAAACAGACAAAAATCAGTCTAGAAAATACTGCATTCGTAGGAAGAAATACCTCCAATCATTTTTATTCACGAGAGAGAGAAAGTTATGGTCATGGCAGAGGTAGATCCACACAGACTCCTAAGGAAAAGGAAAAGTTAACTTGTTCTCATTGTGAAAATACTCGACACACAAAGGAAACTTGTTAGGAATTAGTGGGTCGACCTACTCATTATCAGAATAAATATAACAGAGCCTATTATAGCAGTGATCAGAGTGAAAAGCAAGGTATTGAAAACAGTGCACAATCATTGGCTGATATTTAGAAAGAAATCGAACTACTCAAGACTCGCTTGACTGACTCACACATTCCATCTATATCTTCCAACAGTCGCATGACAGATTCACACTTTCCATCCACTTCTTCCAACAGTGATTCACATGCTACTATGGCATATCCGTTCTCCTTTTTGGCTAAGGGTAATAAAAATATTCCTCCCTCTCGAGTATGGGTTATTGATTCTGGTGCCACAGATAACATGGTTAGTAGGAGAGACTTCTTCAATAACTATGAGTTCGTTAAGGAGCAAATTAATATCCGACTGGCACATGGCTCGCACACACCGATAGTTGAAAAAGGGAGTATAACTACACCTTTCGACATATTACAAAATGTTTTACATGTTCCAGATATATCAGTCAATTTATTATCCGTCTTTGCCATGACTCAGGATATGAAATGTCGTATAATTTTTTATTCTACTGGATGTTTCTTTCAGGAACTAAGAACGGTGAGGATCTTTGGTCAAGGTAGTGTTAAAAGAGGTCTCTATTTCTGTGAAGAGAATAAAGGAGCAGCCATGCAATCAACAGTCATTACAGAGAGACAGAGAGAAGATCTACCTCGTTGGCATCAGAGATACCATTATCTAAAATTAGAATGTTATTACCTGCATTTAGTTATTGTAATAATTTGAATTTGAATTGTGAGACTTACCATAAGGCAAAGCATCATCGTACTTCCTTTCCTTTGAGTGAAGAAAAATCCTCTATTCCATTTGAAGTCGTTCGTTCTGGCATTTGGGGTCCTTGTTCTACTACATCTCTACATGGATATAAGTACTTTATTTCGTTTATTAATGACTGCACTAGATTTAATGTGTTATATCTCATGAAAACTAAAGATAACGTAAAGAATATCCTTCCAATTTACTACCAATTTATCCTCACTCAGTTACAGCATACTATTAAAGTTTTCCGAAGTGACAATGGTGGTGAATTTATGTCTAATTCTCTTCATTCTTTCTTTCTTGATCATGGAATATTACATCAGACTTCCTGCGCCTATTCTCCTCAACAAAATGATGTTTCTGAGAGAAAAAATCATCATATTTTAGAAGTTGTCAGAACTCTTTTGATTGGTTGTAATGCTCCTAAATTTTACTGGGGTGAAGCAATATTAACAGATGTGTTTCTTATCAATCGTATGCCAAGCAGGGTTTTCAATGATAATACACCATTTCATATGTTATGTTCTTCGAAGAAAAAATTTCTTCTACTTCCGAGGGTATTTGGATGCACATGCTTTGTTCACATTTATCAAGGTTCAAGAGATAAAATGGATGCCAGATCAATCAAGTGTATTTTTCTAGGATAATCATCTACCCAGAAGGGTTACAAGTGCTATGATCCTATCAGAAGATCTTATATTATCATGGACGTCACCTTTCATGAAGATACCCCGTTTTATAGCATGCATGAAGTCGCTTCATATGATTCTCAGCCATCTCATGTGATACCTCTTCCTCAAGGTGACATTCTTCAAGTGCAGGAAAAAGAAGGCGAGGATACAATACCTTCTTCATAAAAGGAATGGCAAATATATACCAGAGGTAGTAGAGAGATCATTTTCCCACAACAGACAGCTACTCTGAATCAAAATCCTCCTCCTGAATCAGATCTCAATCCATCTCAAGAAACATCTTATCCCTCAGAAGTAGAATTGAACGATCTTCCAATTACAATCCGCAAGGAAAAACGAGACACCACAAAATATTCTTTACAGAAAATGGTGTCATATTCAAACTATCCCAGAGAATATCAGTTGTTTGTCATGAATACAGATTCTACCTATATTCCGAGAACATTTGAAGAAGCAAAACAGTATCCAGAATGAAAGGCAGTAATGGCAGAGGAAATAGCAGCTATGGTACGAAACAAGACATGGGAATTGGTTGATTTGCCAGCAGAAAGGAAGATAGTGGGTTGCAAGTGGGTATTTTTCATTAAATATAAGGCTAATGGAAATATAGAAAGATATAAAGCAAGGCTAGTAGCTAAAGGCTATAGTCAATCATATGGCATAGATTACACTGAAACGTTCGCTCCAATGGCAAAGATTAACACCATTAGAATCATTTTGAGTGTGGCAATTAACAAGAGATGGAAACTATTTCAACTAGGGAGATCATATGGAAGACATTTACATGGATCCACCACCTCGATATTTTCAAGGAAAACAATCTAATAAGGTATGTAAATTAAAGAAATCAATTTATGGCCTAAAACAATCTCCCAGGGCTTGGTTTGAAAAATTTAGTGATGAAATTATAAGTTTGGGCTTCAAACAATGTACCAGTGATCACACTCTGTTCATCAAGCAAGGAAGGAGAATCATCATATTATTAGTATATGTGGATGATATCATTATTACCGGAGATGACACAGAAGGCATCAGTGACCTAAAAGGAAGGTTTAATCTATTATTTGACTTAAAAGACTTGGGTAGACTACACTATTTTTTGGGAATAGAGGTGATTCATCAGAATAATTGCTTATTTCTGAGTCAGAGGAAATACATACTCGATCTACTGAAGGAGACAAAAATGAAAGATTGCAGAATTTGCTCTATTCCTATGAAAATTTCTAAGGGAGAAACCGATAATCCGGGGGAACCATATGAAGATATCGGTAAATACCAAAGATTAGTAGGGAAGTTAATTTATGTTACTATTACTCGACCTGACATTAGTTTTGCGGTTGGATATGTCAGCAAATGGATGCACTGCCCATCGAAACATCATATGAATATTGTATTTCATATCATCAGGTACCTGAAATCTACGACTTATGGGTTATTATATACTCCTCATTCATCACTAGACATAACAATTTACTAAGATGCAGATTGGGCAGGGTCTAAAACTGATAGAAAGTCTACTTCAGGGTATATGGTAAGTGTTGGAGGTAATATGGTATCTTGGAAAAGTAAGAAACAGTCTGTGGTAGCCAGATCGAGTGCAAAGCCATAGTATCGTGCTATTGCATTGGGCATGTGTGAAGGTCTATGGATTATATTACTTCTAGAAGAGATTGGCCTCAAAAACAATATTTCAATTGAATTCTTTACTGATGGCAGAGCTACCATTCAAATTGCATTTAATCCAGTTTTTCATGAGGACCAAACATATTGAGGTTGACTGTCACTTCATCAGGGAAAAAATTTCTCAAGGCATTTTCAACTTGACTCACGTTCGCTCAGAGGATCAATTGGCGGATATCTTCACCAAACAAGTACCAGTTAATATCTTTAAAAGGATTCTTGGCAAGTTGGGAATTTCAAGCCTTCACTTAAGGGAGCGTGTTGGAGATTGTCATTCGTTAGTAGGAATATTAGGGGTTAGTGTTAGAGTTTATGTCCGAAGTCAATGTGTGTAAATAAGTCTTACTGGGTTTCTGATCCATTAGGGCCTTGAGTTAATTAAGTACTAATTAGGGGTATATTAATCAATTAAGTTAGATTAAGCTTTATAAAATCTCTGTTGTAATTAGGGTTAACGTATGAATGAAAACAAGAAGAGTGGCGGCGGCAGGGAGAAGGGTGCCGACCAGCCCCTTCAATACTTTTTCAATAAACAAACAAACAAACAACAACTAAGCCTTTTCCCATACTAGACGGGGTCGGCTACATATGTTAGCAGTTAACTCCCAATAAGCTAGATCATTCTTTATTGTTTCTTTCCAACACTTTTGTGGTCGTCCTCTACCTCTTTTAATACTTTCCAAATTTAGTTTTTCTAACCTTTTTACAGGTTCTTCTTTTGATCTTCTTTCTATATGTCCAAACCATCTTAAACGATGTTCTCTCATTTTATCCTCTATTGGTGTCACTCCTAATTTGTTTCTAATAACCGCATTTTGTATACGGTCTTTTCTTGTATGACCACTCATCCATCTCAACATCATCATTTCTGTCACAGACATCTTTTGTACATGTTGATGATTAACTACCCAACACTCAGAACCATAAAACATGGCAGGCCTAATTGTTGCTCTATAATATTTACCTTTTAATTTTAATGGTATCTTCTTATCACAAAGAATACATGATGCTCCTCTCCATTTTAACCAGCCAGCATTAATTCTATGTGTAACATCTCCATCAATTCTTCCATCACTCTGAAAAATTGACCCTAGGTATTTAAAACTTTACTTTTGGGGAATGCAATGTGTGCCAATTTTAATTTCTATGTCCTTCAATACTTTTTCAATATCTGATTTAATTTCTTCATTTTGCTGAGTGATTTTTCATTAAAACAACAGCAACCATTATCACAAATTTGATAAATCGAGAGAAAATTAAGATTTAATTTTGGTATAAAACGAATTTGGGGTATTTTAAAGAAAATACTTTCTAAATTACCAATTTCTTTAACATCAGGTTTGTTCCATCGATCATAAACACTTGTGTTGTAGCTTGTGTGCGTTTGTCTAACAATTTATATTCATTAGTCATATGAAAAGAAGCTCTAAAATCTAAAAACCATGTCATACCTTGGCTTTTGGAAGAAGATGATAGTGTCAACTCGGAGATTTTGCATTTTCTTTGAACATTTCTTCAATGTAGGCCTTCATCTTTAATGGTAACACTTCTTGTGGTCAATGACAACAATATGGAAGAACCTACACAATAATAGAGGATTTGTAGTCTTGATGTGTTATTATCCTTTCAATAATGGCAAATCGTGCTCTTGTTGGGCCAAGGCACAACATTACTCTTGATTTGTCCATTGCCTTCACTAGTTTTTGCGAGGTTTGTATGTTTTCAAATAATTTGGGGGTCTAGAGATAGCAAGATTTGCTTCCTTGTTGTCTCTTATATTCCTCAATCTAGTTTCTTCCATAACTAAATCAGCCAAAATCTCATAGCTTTTGGGTTTTAGTTTTCTATGAATAAAGTTTGATCTAATGTTTTAAAACTCGTCTCCTAATTCCCTTATAAATAAGAAAAAGTATTGGTTATTAAGGTACTCTTAAAACTTATCCATACTTTGGAGTTTTCCGAATTTATCAAAGTTTCTAAGTTAGTTCCAAAGATTGAAAAATTCATGATAATCCCTAATGCTCAGGGAACCTTGTTTCAGCATTATCATTTTTTCTTACAAATTTATTTGAAAAACAAAATCGTATTAAAAATGAGTTTTACGAAGATATTCCCAAGTTTCAAAAGCATTGTCAAACATTCTAATTAGACTACGAAGCTTTTCATCCACATCTTGGCCAATAATCCAAGTGATTTTGGCATTGTATTTCTTCCATTTTTCAATTCTTGTTTATACTTCTCTTGTAACTTGAGAAATTCATCATCATCACACCTTTTCTCTATCTATTTGGGCTCTTTGATGGTACCATCGATATAATCCCAATAGTCTTTATTGATAAAATATTTTTTCATGGTACATGTCCAACTTGGATAAGAATTAGACACCAATAAGCAACGAAATGTTTCACTCTTCTCTTCCATTTTTCTCAACAATAATAATAAATATGAAGAATACATTGATTCTCTAAGATAACCAAACGAATCCCAAATTTTAAGGATCTTTTCACAATCAGTATGAATCCCAATGCAATTTTAATAAGACCTTCTCGGCTCTGATAACATGTTAAAAATAACACCAATATCTTGTCAATGTCATCCACAAACTCAAACATAAGTAATTCCGAAAGATCCTCAACAAGTCAAATCACCAAACAAAACATCAAACACTTTGGTGTACAAGCCAAATTGAATAATAACCAAACAAGTCAAGTGAGCATTGAAAGATCTGAATTTTATTAAACATATCCTCTATTTATAGAGGCTTTATAAAATGATAATAGAGACATCTAGTTGTGTACCCATTGGGAGAGGGATTGGCCCTTGAGACCCGGTCCCAAGCCCTAATGGCCCCGTACACCTATTACAAATTAACAATGATGATGACTCTATTGCTCAGCATTATTGATGCTCTTCTAAAACTTCAAAACGTTCATGCACATTCCTATTCCTGGTCAAAGACTCAAATGGAATCTCAATTGAAACCTATGTTTCAGTCTGTAACCAGTTTATCAACATACCTCAGCAGGACCAAATAATGGAATCAACACTTTGTCTTGCAAATTCTTCATAGTGAAAAGCTTTCCAAAGTGAAGTTGGGGGGAAGAGAGAGAGAGAGAGAGAGAGAGGTGGTGTCATTGATATTTGAACTAAACTCAAGTTAGAACCTTGAACTTTTGTCTTTGAGGGCTTGCATCAAAATCTAAAGTTCAGATCATATAGGTAAATAGAAATCTCTTATTTTGATTGGTTATGTACAATCCCGCTCATATATTATTAGGACCTAATAACAGCCAAAGCTGACAAAGAAAGATATGAACTCTCCTATAAACAAATATTGTAGTGATTTTGGTAGCCTCCTGCCTAGACTGATGAGAAAGGTAAGAAAGGAAAACGCCAATTTACTTCAGTTCCAGATTTCCATCTTATGTGGCCAACATGCTACTTCTTTTTACTGCTGTCTTTTTAAGGTTGAAATCCTTTCTGTACAAGTTGCATGTGAAAATGACAGTAATAATAATTTTCTACTAGAATACCTTTCGAAGATGAACATCTACATATACTGTCAGAAAAGAAAATCAGATTGACCCAGTAGCTACATGAGACGAGCAAAATGAAAGATATGTGAGTGAACTATAAACACAGTTACTTTCCAGCAACCGCTAAGGGGAGTTGAACTGAAGACAAGCAAACAAAATCATAGTATGTGGTCATGAGATGTTAAGATTACCTGTAGTACCACAATTCTTGACTCATATTTTGCCAAAGATGAAGCATGAAAGCCAAACAAAAGCTCAAGAAGAAAATTCCTTCGAAAAATAAGAGCATCATCATCCAAATTCAGTCCCACATATAACAAGCGAAGAATCCAACCTCGATCACTTTGGCATTGTGTGGTGCAATTACCAAACAATTTGTGGAACAATGGAACAGCCTAGGAACATACTAGCAAAAATTAGCAAACCAGAGAAACTTATTTGATTATAAATGAACATGGCTTAACGATTACCTCAAGGTCAACCCCAGAAAAGTCCGTCATCAGTTGACTGATAGTGATAAACTGATTTTGTGAAGGTTCTATCACGATGAAAGATGCTTCTGCAGCAAAAACAGCAATAACAGAAGGAATTTTCTGCCATGGCTCCGTTATTCCATTCTGCAAATAAGTCAGAAGCAGTTGGAGCCTCAACCCAGTTTTACCCATATGGCCACCCTGAAAATTTAGCAACATTAGATTTTGTGCAGGTATCAAACATTCAGAACGTGTCAATATAAGGCACTAACATTAGTAGGCTGTCAAAGTTCTCAATTTTCTTTTGATTTGAAGAAAACATAGGTAAGTTGGCATAGAGGAAGTTATATTTCAAATGTTCAATCAATAGAATGCTCAGAACCAGTGTTGTCTGACGCGTATCATATCGCATATCGCTGGGCTCCACGATGCGGACGTATCGTATCGTATCGTACTTTAATACTAAAATAATACAAAAATTATTTAAAAAATCAAGAAAATTAGTAAAAATCCGAAAAAAAAATCTGGAAAAATCTGATAATTGCTTTAAATTCATATAATGCAAAGTTTTGCATAGATTGAACATTCAACATTGAATAATTGGATCCAAAATTACATATTTTGAAGCAAAAAATAAAATATATTTGCATTTTACATATTGTAAATTTGTATCAGGATTATTAACTAAATAATCTTCATCTTCTACTTGATAAAGATTCAAAGTTTCTCATCACCTTCTACTTTAAAATGAAAATCTTCATCTCCTTAATGTTGCACTTCAAATTAATTCATGCAATGTCTTCTTCGGTTAGGAGTGCATTTTCTTCGTTATCTTTCATAATTCACTCATCTAATATATCAAAATTAACAAACTGCTATCTTTGTACATGTAGTTGTTATATTTGCTAATTTTCATATGTGAGCAAAACAATGAGCTCAATTTCTTTGATTATTGACTCTATGACACCTCAGTGATGTGATATTATTACTTGATGATATCCCTTTTTCTCTTACGATTAGCTTTTTAACTAATGCTTGAGCTTCATTTCTCACTTCACAGACTGAGTTAAGCCTCACACACGTTGATCATGTTCAACTCAATGGAAGTCACGTAAGGTGAACCCTAAAATAGTGAAGTTGTGAAATGCCCACTCAATGAATCGAGACAACCAAATGTTTTTAATTGTTTGCGATCTCATGAAATTAGAAACTGCTAGCAGAAATATACCTAAAAGTTGGCAACAAAAAGGAAAATGATTTTGTCACAATTTTTATTTGTTTATAAATTATTCTTATTCAATAAATAAAATTATAAACTCAAATTACAAGCATAGAGAAGTGAAGAGAGGCCAGAAACATGCAAAAAATATATAAAAAAAAAGTTGGAAAAAAAATTTGGGTGTATCGTACGATACGAAGCCACGATACGATACGGTATCGTATCGTGGCTTCCCACGATACGGATAACACTGCTCAGAACACTTAAACATAAGCCCATAACATGCTTCGCAGCTATTAGAGCTCCCAATTTTATTTTGAATAGTGGGCGAAGTAAGCAAACCAATATGCATCATGAATAAACATACAACCATATTCGTCTAACAAAGGCAGAGTTGATAAGGTTATCAGAAGATACAGAAGCAAGATAAATAATAGTTACAAAGATCTGTCTTCAAATAATCCAGAAATCAAAGCAAAACAGCGAGCATTTTCAAAGAGGATAATAAAATTAGCACGCAGCAAGTTACATGTGTTAAAATGAGTCATTCTTTCAACCCAAAAACCTGTCAAAAAACCCGGAGCATGATAAATTAGGTGACAGGACTGTTCTCTGCTATTGCACGTGCTTTTAGACCAGACTGTTACTGTCATCCAGCCCACAGTACAAATGGTGGTTCTGGCATCATAATACTAACTACATAGGATGCCCCTTTGTATTTTAAACAGATGGTCCCACCGGCATACTAATCCTATAACAACAGAACAGATATCAAAGAAGTTGGCTGAAATCAGCAAGAACAGGAGATAGCTGCAGTATATGATGCATGAGAGCAGGTAGAGTGCAGCAACACAGCAACTCAAAAATCTCACTGTGCAACGACAAACAATTAGTCGGCAGCGACCTCCTGACTTGAACCACAACAGTTCAACCAATATCCATAATGCCCATTAAGGATTCTATCACGATCTTGAAATGTACATGAGAAACTAGGATATGAATTTTACACCAAATTTGAAACTGAACGTTCTCCCACACTTTACATGAAGCTATTAATGCATAGAAGTATTCCATCTCACCAATTTGTTGTATAGCCATCAATAGTCCACTTTTATTAAATGCATAAATACATAACAAGAGTTCTGAAAGGACTTTAACCAGTAGCAACCTCCCTGAGTGCAAACAGCATTTTCAGAGTGAAGAGTAGCAACTTTTGTGGCTTGCAAATGGACTGATAGTTTGAAAGTGAGACCGATCAATGCTTCAACTGGCACAGAAATATCCACCAAATATAATAGTAGGAGACCAGGTTAGCTAGGAACAGATCAAATGAGTAGCAATAAGAGCTTACGAACAATCAACCACTAAGTCACACAGACACTTCTAAGGGGTGGAGTGTCGACCTCGACACTGGTGCGACACCGACACTGACACCGTGTCGGTGCAGTGTCGGTGCGGCATGGCCAAAAACAAAACGCAAAAAAAAATTGTAACTTACAGATAAATGGGTCCGGATAATGAAGATTGATTTGTGTATTATGATGAAATTAGTAGTTGTTTACCATTTATGTGTTTTGCTTTAATATAGAGTTGTGTACTTGCTATTGTAGCTGTATACAATATATTAGCTTGAATGATTTTGGGTGCGGACAATTGGTTTCTTATTACTCAATCTGATTGGATTCTTGACTCCATATTGTATGCCTTTGCACAGAATAATCTCTGTCACCAAACACATTTGAAGACCGAGAACATTGCGAGATCAATAGAATAGAAGAGTATGACATCACTAGTAGATCCTACCACAAATATACTAGTATATTCTATATCCTACAAAAGATCCCGAAACTCTTTGAATCCATAACTTGGATATTTTGCAGCTCGTAAAATCATTCTAAGTTTCAGATCATTATGAGGGAACTTGCTAATTGATACCTGCGTGCACCCAAAATTAGCAAATACTAGTTGTATTATGATTTATTTATGTAGCTTGAATATTATATATAATATATAATATTATATACCCTAGCCGTGTTGCCGCACCCAAAATTTTTGAAATTTGTCATATCCCGCACCCGCACCCGTGTCACATAGATCAACCATTACTAAAATTGCAGTGTCCATAAAATAGAGAGGCAACCTAGCAATGTTGTTGACTGCCTACAGGTTTTCAGGGTAATATTGGAGTTTAGCAAGGGATGAGCAGGTTTGAGCTTCTTTCAAGAGACAATCACTGGGAATCTTTTAGCAAGTGAAGTATATTATCGCTTGGGTTTCTTTCATAATGTTTTTATGTTAAGCCACTTCTATTTAAGACAAGAAAAAGCAAAGTTCATGGAAGCAAAAAAGAAGAACCATCACAGGGTATAGCACCAGAATCAAGCGATAAGATTTTTCCACTTGTAGGTCCAAAGGAAAGCCAAGCATACCTTTTGGTGCATGAATGACAAAAAAGGAAAGGAAAAACTATCAGAATGCAAATTTCAACCAGTAAACGTTGGACATTCAGATTAAGGCACTTTAACTTAATCATTCTAATATGTTTAACCATTAACATCACATATTTCCCTGGGTGTTGTACAATTGGGCAACTGTAACAATAAAGGTTAACCAGTCTTGATAAATTAAGCAGTCGACTCTACAATGCCCATAAGGATTAAACATTTGAACTGCTAAAACTTAGGAAGGAAAAGAAATTAGCATTTTTAAAGAATACCATGTAAACCATTCTTCCATGAAAATAGTACAAAGGATGAATTAAAAGAAAACATCTGTCAAAAGAATCCTAAATAACTGATATGCAGAAAAGATAGAAGTGACCAACCTCCAGCATTTTCTTGAACTTTCCAATAGAATCATAACCCAATTTTCTGATCCCCTCATCTGGTGAAGATATACTAACAAAAGAAATTGCAAGCAGACCAAGTCTGGCAAATTCAATGGCCTCAAAGAAGCCTCTTGACAGGCCATGAATTGAGAACCGCAAGATAAAATCTGGGTCATAGGGACCTATTTTCTTCTTCCCGCTGGATGTCTAAAATGCCATTAGCACAAGATAACCATTAGAACAAAAAGGATATAGACAAAGAAAGAGCTACTATACAGCTCCTGGCTTAATTTGTGAGGCGATTCAGAAAGAAAAGGTCCAAACTAGAATGGTCTCGAAACTTACGGAGAACATATTTGTCATGCTATCATGTAAGAGTTTTTTCACGGTAGTTGGTTGAGCCATTGCAATTCTGTTGTAAGGAAAGTTCAGAACAGTCATTATTGAGAGCCTAGAATCAACAGCAAGATTTTCTAGAAATCTCCTCCTGCGACGTTCATCTATCTCACTGTCACCTTCATTGTCGAGGGCCAGAAGCTTATCAAGTGTCTGCTCTGTTTTTATTTTTGAGGCAGAAGAACCCCAAAGAAAATCCATGTCAGCAACGTAATGGCAATATGAACCTTCCATCAACTCAATCTCATGCATAAGATGATATACTTCCAAGTCGATTTCATTCATAGTGGCACCATAACCTGATAAAAGTAGAGATAACAAATCTCTGGAGTTGAAGCTAACATCTTGAGAGTCACCAACACATAAATTTTGAGTTGTGAGAGCAACCAAGGCTCGCAGTAGTTTAACCATTTCCAATTTTATTTGATGCATATCACGGATGGTTCCAAATGCATCTGCTTTCACATTCATTCCGTCAAGAACTGTACTCTCTTCAGGCTCAGGAAATTGCAAATGTTGCAGGATGCTGGATGGTGGACGCATTGATACAGCATCATGAGAATCCAAAGAGGGAACATTATTACTCTCAATCCACAGAATGATGGGCACAAATAGTGAATGTGCAAGCAAATACTTAAGTACATCACCGAAGTTAAAGTGGCACGTTGAGTACAAAAGCAAAGTAGAACGGATGACCTGTAAAGTAAGAGGATCTTCAAATCTATGGAGTAGTGAAGATCGGATAAAAGGTTCTAAAAATGTCAGGTACTTTGCAGGCACTGGATCACTTCCCAGCTCTGCAGACAATTCAACTAGATTAGTCAAAATGGTAACCTCCAGAAATCTTACAAGTAAAGGACGCTGAGCACCATTTGAAGATTCAGAATGTATTAAAGACAAAGGATATGATTGAATAATCTTATCGAGGTTACAAACTAAGCAACTCATAAGCCTCAAATATGCCTTTGGTTTAAGTTTTTCTTCACTAGTAATGTTCCTTCCAGAAAACAGCTCGCTGGATTCAACATCCCCTTCAGTTACTGGAACACACACTGAATGTTTCCGTGGACATAGGAGAATCCTTAACAGTGATAGTTTTGCAACTGTCTTGTTCACAAGATTGAGTAGTTCTTCATATGAACATGAAGAAATTTCATTCACATCACATAGTAGTTCATCATGAGCAGCTGGACTTGCACAGATAGAATTGAAAAGGGCATTCCTCTGCTTTTTACTACCTAGGCTTCCATTAATGTAGTGATGCAACATATGGACAGCTTTTCCAAGCGTGCTCAAGCTGAAAAAGTGAATAAGTTCATCAATGGATGTGAAAATCTCACTAGTGTTTACCAGGAAGATGCTGTTACCAGTGACAAAGCTCTCCCAATTCAAAAAACCATCCAAAAGAACTTCTGAGTAAAACTTAAGGATGGTTTCAGCATACTCCATCCTAAAATTGGAAAGGAAATACAGAACTGCAGTAGGCAACAGCAAGATATAACCTTTATAACCTGAATCAGAGTACTCTTCCATTATCTCCATTATCTGCTTCACACTGCCATGATTCAGGTTATCCACCTCAGAAACTCCCTTCCTTAGGATTGATAAAAGTATCTCCCCGAAGAAGTCTAAATGTGGAGGACTCATCTCTGTTATCAGCAACAATAGTTTTGACTTTACCTTGTTAGTCTTGTGGATGCAGTGCACAACCACTTCCATGGGACTGGCGCTAACCATTCTTAGCATCGTAATACTAAATGGGAGGTGAATAGCTGGCGGTTGAGATGTCCAATTGATGAACTTTGCAGCACTTACTGCTTGCAATAAACATGTCTCAACATTCTCCAGTGGGTGGTTCACAAAAAAATCAAGAATCCTACTATAAACTTTTTCAAGCAGGTTAACATCTAAGCTTTCCTCAGAAACTTCCCAAAACAAATTACTTGTCTGGGTTTTCGTCCTTCCACGGACAAGGTGACATGGCAGCATCTCGAAAGCTGCTTCAGCAACATAAATTCCAACAGACATGGGAGAGAAACCTTTTGATGTGGGCATGCAGTTCCCTCCAATTCTGGAAAAAATCCAATCAACTAGTTCCAGCAAAACAAATGGCGATATATATTGCATTAAAACAGATAACATATACCAACTAGCGGAACATGGCACTTGATTTTTGTTTACATGCACAAAGCGTCCAAATTCTTCCATAAAGGCTGAAATCAAATGGAGAAGCAAGTTCCTGCAAGCCTTTTTAACAGGTAGCACTTTCCATTCAGAACTTCTATTTTCTGCTGACAGGGTATCAGCAATATTTCTCAGAAGACACATGACACAGTTACCTATTGGACTAACGTACTCCTTGGATGCAAATAGGAAATCTTGAAAACTTCTCTCTACGCTCTCATTTTGCTCCTTGTCATAGTGTGCTGAGCCTAAAAGGAACATTTTCATTGCGGGATGAATGAAAATGGTGCCCACAACTTCTTCAATGAATGATGCACCGGCAGCTGCTTGCCCCAATTGGGAGGTATCGTCATCCAAAGCTGATTGCAGTGTGTGAACCAGTGCATGTTCAACAAGAGAAAAGCATAAGTTTATCTGCTTCTCCATGCAGCAACATGGTGCAGCTCTACGATACATCTCAATCTGGTGAAGCCAAAAGAGAATAAACCTTAGCAAGAGAATAAGAGCGCTGCTTGAAGCTTCTGAAATCTTGGCCTTGAGCAGATCGAGAACTTCAGCATGAGCTAATAGGCTTGAGTCATTAAAGCATACGGTTGCAGGTAACAACATGTGGAGAGGTGCATGTTGCAAAAACATGCACAACGCAAAAGCAGCGGATTCATAAGAGACTCCCGATGCCAATAAAGTACCACTGAAGGACCCAGTCAACTTATGACCAAGCAGAACTTCATTACCTTTTGTCTTACCACCAATAACCATAGGGACTACCATTTCCAGGCTTGAATAAAAAATATCTGGCCATAACTTAGCAACTTGGGACAGAAGATCATGTTCCATCGAGAAAAGAGATAACAGAAGTTCAAAGCCATCTTTCAAAAACTGCTGAAAGACGACAACAATAGGGAGAA
Source organism: Brasenia schreberi (assembly GCA_036023115.1). Taxonomy (NCBI): domain Eukaryota; kingdom Viridiplantae; phylum Streptophyta; class Magnoliopsida; order Nymphaeales; family Cabombaceae; genus Brasenia; species Brasenia schreberi. The sequence goes on from JAYKKT010000087.1 coordinate 1,574,327, forward strand.
AATTATCTACTAGATCTGCTTGTTCTGCACAAACTAAAGATGAAGATAGAGCAACAGCAACCCAAGGGCCATCATGTCCTTCTCTTATCATTCCCAATGCTACAGAAACAGCTTCTGAGAGGGATCCAGCATATGCATTTTCAGGATTATCAGGAACAGACTTCAGATTGAATACTTCCTGGTGTTTCAAGCGCTTTGCTAAGTAGAAGAGGCTCCTCAAAGGCCTCCATTCACAAGTCAACTCATGAGAATCCATTATTATAGCAAGTTGAGCCTCAAACTTTGCACTTAAAAGAGAAATGATGAGAGAAGATAATGGCTCTGGGTCTACCTGAAAACACATAAAAAATAAGTTTGTAGTTGATGTAATTAAAAAGAATCAACTTGAGGTTACGGACAGAGTACCTGGATCTGAAGTAGGAACTTTAACGAGTTTCTCACGTATGCTGAAACCATGCATCGTTCAGTAAGTTTGAAAGTTTTGTTATCTGATTCAAGTATTTGCATACACTTCTGTAGGATACAGATGACAAGTGGACCAAAATCAGGAGAAGTATCTGTAGGGCAAGGAGAACAATCAAAATACCTTTAATCTAATTTTGCTTTATAGAAACACAAGTACAGGATTACATAATTGAGAACAGTCAGCATCACTAACATCAACAATATATTCACGTTCTCAAGAAATTGTGGAACTATTCCTGTACTTTCATTTTGAAATCACCATCTTTAAAAATCTGATATTGTTTCTTTTTGTCACTAAATTGTGATTAAAAAAACTAAAATGTATTAATGCCAAATGAAAAATCGTACATGGTAGGAATAAATGCAAAGGTTTAAATAGCTTGGGATGAAGGATTTTATAGGCAGAGAAGGATGGCCCTTCTCTGCACATGCTCCATGTGGAGTTTTTTTCACTTCGCTATCCCACATTTATCTCTTCTTTTTACTGCTTGTACGACCTGGGTCATCCAGCAATACGCCATTGTATTAGAACCCCCAATGAACATTCTAGATCTCATAAACCAGCCCTCGCATATGCCAACTACGTAAAACATAAATATATATGCAAGAATACAGCCTTTTGTGCATGAGTCCCTTTTTCAACTTTTATGAAGGAAAAACTCCAATTTTTACTACTTAAAGCATTTAAATCCTTTGTAGTATACAAAACATATATACAAGACAAAAAGGTATGGATTTTCATGGGATGATGAGTCTCAAAAGTTGAAACAGCATATCTGAAGAGACCACACAGTCGATGATATATTCAATGCATAATTCACTTTGCCAATCACAAAAGGGTTCCAGAAGAAAAAAAGGTGCTCCTATCATTTTCATTTGAAAAACAAATGCACCCCTGAAGAGTTGATCAGGTATACTAGTTCAATTGAAAAACAAATGCACCCCTGAAGAGTTGATCAGGTATACTAGCATGGACTAACGTTGCGTGGAAGACTGGAAAAGAAACTATACACCTCCACATCTTACTAATAGGTGCAAAACAAACTCTTACTTTACTTGGGAACACAGATCAAAATTTATTCAGAGCACAAGCAACTAACCAACATAGAGTCGAGCATAAGTTTCAGATGTACCAAATACCTCCTGCATTATTCAAGCCATAAAGTTTGGACTGCAATTGAGTAAGGCTTTTGTGTAAGTTGTTTCCAACAGTAGAAACTGCATCGCAGAGGAATCTTATCATGACCCCAACCATATTATTAGAAACAACAGATGGAGTCTTGTCCATAGAGACTCTAAAATAACCAGGAAGGGACATAAGCCATGCCTCGATTTCCAATATATTTGCATCAAAAGCACCAGTGCTCATCATTGCTTCCCGAGCTAAAAGACTTGCTTGGCTTCTGACATCCTTCATTGGTGAATACAGCATCAACTTAATTAAGGGTTGCAAATGCCGATATATTAGCTCTTGATTTTTGGTGGATGTTCTGCCTCCACGGCATTGCTTGATGTATTCTAATAATAAAGACAAAAGAGATTGCAGCTGACAGATGCTCAACAGCATTGGATCACTGGGGAGAAGCTTAAAGAAATCATAGGATCCCTCAAACAATGAATCAGGGATTATCCTCTGCAAAAAATGAAGCCATAAACAACAAATGATTTAAGCAACAAGAACTAAGTCCACATATATGAAGTTCTCTGTGGCTACATTTATATGAAATGATCTAAACTGGCAGAGGACTAACAGAACAATGGTACAAAAAGAAAAAGGACTAAAAGAAAATTAATATTTATCCAACCAAAAGAAAACATGCCAAAGGCAAAAGCATAGATTCTAGTTCAAAATCTAACCAACATAGCATCTAAATTGTGAGGTTCAAAAAAAAATTAAGGCTAATGAGATTTTGAAAAGGAGGAGGGTGGCGTTAGGCTTCCGACAATGAGCGTAAAACTTTGTTGGACTTATCTACCATGGATTCTACAAATTTGATAGGGATTTGTGGAAACAAAGAATCCATGGAGCCGACCCCATCTAGTATGGGAAAAGGCTTAGGTGTAGTAGTTGTAGTAGTAGTAATGAGATTTTGAAAAGAAAAATTTGAGTCGATGATGGATTATACAAGGACACATTGTAAGAGCAATGAGTTATGTCTCATAAGACATAAAATAATGAATACCAGGGAGAGATTATGTTAACATACTAATTTAAGTCATCTACAAAGGATTAAGCAAACTCCGCCCATGTAAGGGATCACCCTTGCATTGCCAGTCCCAAGCCCGGATAAAGGAGGAGGGTTGTGTTAAGCTTCCGACAACCAACGTAAAACTTTGTTAGATTTTTATACCATGGATTACACAAATTACGAGCATTGTTTTGGGGAGTCCCCGCCTAGCGACGTGCTGGAGAGCCCGAATGCAGTGATAAGTAAGTCAGGGCCACTACATTTTCGCTCGGATGTAGTGAATCAATTGCAGAGAGGGTTCTCACATCATGGACGGGTGTGGGTAAAGAAGTTAGTCCTGCTACATTGCCGCCCGAATGTAGTGAATAATTTACATAGAGGGTCTCTGCATTTTCAATATGGGCGGATGCGGGAGGTAAGGAAGCTAGTCCTACATAATAAGATTTGTATCGATTCTTGAAATATCAGAACATTATTCGGTAAGCTAATGGAGGTGGTAGATATTAAAGATTCATATTCTATGTTTACAAGAGACAAAGTGGGTTGAAGAAAAAGCAAAGAAGATAGAGGATACAGGTTTTAAATTATGGTATTCACGTAAAGATAAAGCTAAAAACGGAGTTGGTATTATCTTAAATAAATATTTAAAGGATAGTGTAGAAGACATACAACGATATGATTGACCGAATCATTACGTTGAAATTAGTGTAAGAGTAAAGGTTTTGAATATAGTTTGTGCTTACGCACCCCAAATAGGACTAGAAGATAATAATAAAGACAGTTTTTTGGGAAGAGTTAGATAAGGTGATTAAAAGGATTCCACAAAGGGAGATGATTTGTTTAAGAGGAGACTTAATGGACATGTCGGTAAAGAGGCATTAGGATATCAATATATTCATGAAAACTTTGGTTTTGGGGATATAAATGAGGAAGGTAGGGAGATTTAAAATTTTATTATGGCATTTGATCTCTTTATAGTCAATACAATCTTTAAAAAATGAGATAAACATTTAATTACTTATAAGAGTGGCTTATCACAAACACAAATTGATTACTTTATTTGTAAAAAAAAAGATAGAGTGTGTTATAAAGATTGCAAGGTAATTTCAGGAGAAAGCTTCACCACCCAACATCGACTTTTAGTTATGGATTTACAAATAAAAAAATAGACAAAGAAGAAAAGAGTGCATCGAGCTATTCGGACTAAATGGTGTACCATCAAAAGCGAAAAAAAATATATATTTAAACAGAAAGTCCTTCAAGGAGATGTTTGAAATTATGTTGGTACACCTTGTGATATGTGGAACAATATGGCTATACATATTAAGAAAGTGGCGAAAGATGTGTTAGGTGAATCTAAGGGAGGTGTACCGGCACAAAAAGAAGCTTGGTGGTGGAGTGAAGTAGTGCAAAATAAAATCAAGGCAAAGAGGGCATGTTACAAATTACATTAAGGCAAAGAGGGCATGTTACAAATTACGTTATGCTAAGAAAACTAGTGAAACTTTAGAGGCTTATAAGATAGCAAAGAATGAAAACCGTCAGTGAAGCAAAAGCTAAAATTTGGGAGGATTTATATAAAAAACTCAACTCAAAAGAGGGTGAAAGAGATATTTTTAGGATAGCTAGGGCTAGAGATAAGAAAACTAAAGATCTTAATTATGTTAGATACATCAAAGACAAGGATGAAAAAATTCTAGTGGCAAATGATGATATAAGAAATAGATGGAAAAACTATTTTTATAAACTTTTTAATGAAAATAAAGATGTTAGTATTAGCTTAGGAGAGTTAGCCAAATAAGAAAAGTATATAAACCATAATTTTTACCGACCTATTCAAAAGAACGAAGTCAAAGAGGCTCTTAAACATATGAAGGATGGTAAATCAGTAGGACCACACAATATTCCTATATAAGTTTGGAAAATACTAGGAGAAATAAGAATCACTTGACTCACAAGACTATTTAATGAAATATGAAGAAACCAAAAGATGCCCAAGGAATGGAGAGCGAGTACACTTATACCCATATATAAGAACAAGGAAGACATTCAGAATTGTGTGAATTATCGAGGTATCAAGTTAATGAGTCATACTATGAAATTGTGAGAAAGAATTGTTGAACGTAGTTTAAGACAAGTATCAAGCAAAACTGAGAACCAATTTGGATTCATGCCAGGCAGATCTAATGTTGAAGTGATTCACCTTTTGAGGCATCTTACGAAACATTTTAGAGAAAAATAAAAGACCTTCACATGATATTTATTGATCTAGAAAAAGCTTAGGATAGGATCCCGAGGGAGGTTCTTTGGAGAACCTTGAAAAAAAGAGGTATCCCATTGACATACATTAACCTTATAAGAGACATGTACGATGACGCAAAAACATGTATGAGGACTCATGAAGGAATGATATACTTCTTTGAAGTTAATATTGGCTTACATCAAGGACCAACTTTAAGTCCATACTTATTTAAAATGGTGATTGATGAGTTAACAAAACATATTCAAGATGAAGTACCTTGGTGTATTATTTACAGATGACATTGTGTTAGTGAAGGAGTCTAAGAAAAAAGTTAATAGAAAATTGGAACTATGGAGAGAAACATTAGAAAGCAAAGGCCTCCGACTTAGTAGAACAAAGACAGAATATATGGAATGTAAGTTTGATCATTTGGCTACTTCAGAGGACATAGAAATTAAAATTGGCACACATTGCATTCCCCAAAAGGAAAGTTTTAAATACCTAGGGTCAATTTTTCAAAGTGATGGAAGAATTGATGGAGATGTTACACATAGAATTAATGCTGGTTGGTTAAAATGGAGAGGAGCATCAGGTATTCTTTGTGATAAGAAGATACCATTAAAATTAAAAGATAAATATTATAGAGCAGCAATTAGGCCTGCCATGTTTTATGGTTTTGAGTGTTGGGCAGTTAATCATCAACATGTACAAAAGATGTCTGTGACAGAAATGAAGATGTTGAGATGGATGAGTGGTCATACAAGAAAAGACCGTATACATAATGAGGTTATTAGAAACAAATCAGGAGTGGCACAAATAGAGGATAAAATGAGAGAACATCGTTTAAGATGGTTTGGACATATAGAAAGAAGATCAAAAGAAGAACCTGTAAGAAGGTTAGAAAAACTAAATTTAGAAAGTATTAAAAGAGGTAGAGGACGACCACAAAAGTGTTGGAAAGAAACAATAAAGAATGATCTAGCTTATTGGGAGTTAACTGCTAACATGGCACACGATAGGGATCTGTGGAAACAAAGAATCCATGTAGCCAACCCCGTCTAGTATGAGAAAAGGCTTAGTTGTTGTTGTTTGTTGTTGTTGTAGCAATTAGACCTGCCATGTTTTATGGTTCTGAATGTTGGGCAGTTAATAATCAACATGCACAAAAGATGTATCTGACAGAAATGAAGATGTTGAGATGGATGAGTGGTCATACAAGAAAAGACCGTATAAATAATGAGGTTATTAGAAACAAATTAGGAGTGACACCAATAGAGGATAAAATGAGATAATATCGTTTAAGATGGTTTAGACATATAGAAAGAAGATCAAAAGAAGAACCTATAAGAAGGTATGAAAAACTAAATTTGGAAAGTATTAAAAGAGGTAGAGGACGACCACAAAAGTGTTGGAAAGAAACAATAAAGAATGATCTAGCTTATTGTGAGTTAATTGCTAACATGGCATATGATAGGACTCTGTGGAAACAAAGAATCCATGTAGCCGACCCCGTCTAGTATGGGAAAAGGCTTAGTTGTTGTTGTTGTTGTTGTACAAAGGATTAAGCAACTCATCATTAGGAATTGCATCTCAAGGCTACCTATGATGATCATGTGCTGCAAGGGAGATACCAATGATAATGGGTCCATGGAGAAAAAGGTCCCTACTGTGAATCCGCACATGGACAGTAGGAACACTTTTTCTTACTTGACCTTCCTCTAATTTCTTAGCTATGAGGGTAAGGTTTTGAAGGCCATAGAGAGCAACAAGCTCTTTGAGTTTCACATCCTATGCAAGTCTCTAGTAGAATTTAGCACAAAGCTCATTGGTTGCTTCCCAACTGAAGAAATTTCCTTGTTCTCGTGCACTTCTTCAGCGTTATTGTTTCCTTCACTAGCCTCATATCCTTCGCTATTGTTACAGCTTCTAGCAAGTTGCAAGCTTTCACAAAACCATTCTCATCTATTGCCACAACCGTTCTACAAGGACCATGGGTCTGAACACAAATTACATGGCTGAGGATGGTACAAGAACTTGGAATTGACGTCAAGCCCTTACTGATGTCGCTGTCTAGGAAACCATACCCTAATTAGAATGACCAAGTTCATCACTTTACAAAGAATAAAGTGTTTGAGTTTGTTTATTTTTTGACAGTCCAGTGCAGGCAACCTGGGTCCATGGACTACCTCAAGTTGAGGTCGTTCATCAACTCACCTACCAGAAAAAGGCCTTGTCCTTCTTTTTTATTTTATTTTCTTCGTTTCCTTTTCTATTCTTTTTTCTTCTTCTTTTTTCACTATGTTCTTCGACTTTCTTCTTCTACTTCTTTTTCCTTTTTTTTCCCTCTTTTTATTCAATTTTTTCTTCCGATGTTATATTTTGTTCTTTTTTCCCTCCTCTTCACATCTTTGATCTTTTACTTCTTCTACATCTTTTTTTCTTCCTTTTTTGTATGTTCTTCGGCATTCTATCATATTTGTATTTATGAAATGTTCATTGAGCTTTTTCTAGAATTACTATACTAGTCATGTCATACTTTTTAATCTATGGTATTTATTGAATTAGAAAAAGCTTATGATAGAATGCCAAGAGATATTATTTGGAGAACTTAGGAAAAGAGAGGTATCCCATTTATGTACATCAATCTTATAAGAGACATGTATGATGGTGTACAAACATGTGAATGGACTCATGAACAAATGACGGATTTTTTTAAGTTAATATTTAATTACATCAAGGATGAGCTTTAAGTCCATATTTACTTATATTGGTTATTGATGAGTTAGTGAAACATATTCAAGATGAAGTACCTTGGTTTCTGTTATTTAAAGATGAAATTGTATTAATGGATGAGTCTAAAGAAAAAGTTAACATGAAATTGGAACTATGGAGAGAAATATTAGAAAGTAAAGGTTTCGGACTTAATAGAACAAAAACAAAATATATGGAATCCAAGTTTCATCATTTGGTTACTTCAAATTGTATTAATGGACGAGTTTGAAGAAAAAGTTAACATGAAATTGGAACTATGGAGAGAAATATTAGAAAGTAAGGGTTTCGGACTTAATAGAACAAAAACAAAATATATAGAAATACATAGGATCAGTTTTCATAGCAATGAAAATTTGATAGAAATGTTATAGCGCAGAATTAATGTTTGGTTGGTTAAAATGGACAGATGCATCAAGTATTTCATGTGACAATAAGATACCATTAAAGTTAAAAAGTAAATATTATGAAGCATCAATTAGACCCATAATGTTATATAGTTCTAAATGTTGGGCAGTTAATACGTGTATGAAAGTCCGTGAAAGAAATGAATAAGTTGAGATGGATGTATGGTCACTGAAGGGAAGACCAAATATGTAATGAGGTTATTTAAAACAAATTGGAAGTGGCTCCAATAGATGATAAAATGAGGAAAAATCGTTAAAGATTGTTTGGACAAAGTGGAAAGGCAACTAAAAGAAGACCCAGTAAGAAGGTACGAGAAACTAGATGGTGAAAATCTTGAAAGAGGAAGAGGAAGGCCACAAAAGTGTTGGAAGAAAACAATAAAGAATGATCTAGCTTATGTTGAGTTAACTGTTAGTGTGGCACATTATCAAACTCTATAGAAGCAAAGAATCCATGTAGTTGATCCCATCTAGTATGGGAAAAAGGCTTAGTTGTTGTTGTTGTTGTAGTTGTTGTCATCATACTTTTTAATCGATTTAAGTGCTTAGGTATCATCCACTCAAGTGCAATGATTTACATTGTCGTAAATATCATATGGACTCATACCAAAATTATCAGACCCATTGTGTTTGTGAGCTCTTCTATAAAGAACCTCTGTTTTAAAAAATTCAACCCAAAAAAGTAGCAAAAGAGTGATAGAGTAGTTTTTCAGTTTCAAAATTTTGTCAGAGATGACCAGCTCTGCTCTTTTAAAATTGCCCAAAAAGCATTAGAATATCTCTTTTCATAAGTTTATAAAAGTAAAGTTAGTAAAGTAATTTTGTCCTATGATACAGTAACATATACTAATATATGTTTTGATACAGTGTGACACATGATACAAAAAAAAGTAGATGGGATCTAAATTGTTCTGGTCCCATATTGTGTCATATAATGCTATGATTTTGACAGCATTGTTTTGACAACATTGATTTCATAGCATAAGAGAAAAGATAGGAAGCTCCTTATGTAAACCATACCCATTCACTATTTGAAACATGGAGCTTATGTGTAAGAATTGATGTATCCAATTATGAGCAATCTGAGGTTAAAATGGCGTGGTGAAACCCTATCAGGTACTTCATTATCACAAAAGAATGACATGTTATGGCTGTATGAAGTCAATAAGGTCGCTAGATTCCATAATGAAAGAAGAAACGTTCGCATCACCTACTAGTCTTCAGTAGTAATTTCACATAGATATTTTGCTCCTAACATTCTTAAGAGGTTTTACTTTTAACAGAGGAATGCACGCATAGACTGGTGCATGATACAGACCCTGGCCCAAGTGGCATAAGCATAGGATTCTAAGCAGATTTTGGATAAAAATTCAAGTTTCTTTCCTTTTAACTTTGCTACTACAATCAACCACTCAAAATGAATTGGATCAAACCAACTCTCAAATGCATAAATGGCTATAGACAATATAAAGCAAATATCATGCCCTTAATGAACCAAAAGAAGGCGACAAAGGGTCAACATAACCAAGTAAATCTTGGACATTGGTATATTGCAACTGATAAGAAGATACAAGCTCTCAGAAAATTCTCTTTTTTCTTCTCTAAAACAATTTGAACGATAATTTAAAGATGCCCATCTTAGCAGATCTCTTGGTATAGATATAATACAAAATATTCAGCATCAGACTGATGAAAAGCTTAGTTATCAAAACTAATGATGAATAATTTAGACATCTAAGAGCATATAATATAATGAAGTCACAGTGTCACTCCATCCTCAGTATAGTAACAACTTTCTGCAGAAAATAAACAATATTACAAATATCATATCATAAGACAAGATAATATAAAAATATCACAAATCAGAACCAGGCCCTATATGCTCCAGGTGCCTGTAGTTTGTGCACATTGCACAACATGATGTTGTTGTGTCATACGATATTATCATTAATTTTGTCTGTAAACTTTTACCGATTTAGGTTTTTTAAAATCTTTTAACTTTCTTCATTAAACAGATAATGGAGTATTATATTGTATCACATGGCAAGATAACATGCATCAGTAACCTGTATGATAGACATTTACTATGTTCATGGCAAAGGTCAGCAAAATTAATGATGCATGTTACTGATGATGGAGTGACACTGAGTGGTCTTGTCTTAGTTGTGTTATTGTATGATAGACACTGATCATAAAAATATCACAAATCAGAACCAGGCCCTATATGCTCCAAGATAATACATGCATCAGACAGATCTGCAAAATAAGCATGGTTACCTTTCAAACACATGTAAGTTTACACACACATGCAACCAGACATATATAGATGTGCATGTGTTATTGTGCATTTGGTTTAAGATTCTCCCTGTGGATGCAAAGGTCAGCAAGCAAACTGAATGTGCGCAAAAAGATACAAATGGCACGTTAGATTTTGATTAATGATGAACTATGAGTGGAAAGTGAATGGACCAAATACTTGAGTGGTCTTACTCCATCAGTTAGGATTGAAAGGTTTAACTAAATCCAATTAGTGGAAAGATAAAAGATGGCAATATACCTTTATACTTAATCATGTTATTGAAGTTAACTAACATTTAGAATGAACAGAAAGCTATTCACCAAAGACAATTTTGAAGTTAACAAGAAGATAGCCGCATTTGATAGCTTTAACCTGTAGCTCCTATAAACCTTGAATCGGCGAGGTAGTTATATGCAGAACCCACAAATTAAAATGTATTTAAGTAGCCCACTGAACAAATTAAGAGGTTAAAGCTTACCATGTAAAGTGTCAACACCTCCAATAGCTTACACTGAAAGTAAGCCACATCTGAGAACCCAGCAATCACATTGCAATTTTTTGGTTCGCCATTTAAACCTTCTTTTTCAAATATACAATCCTCTGCACCAGAATCTGCAGATTTGGGCACTCTAACTTCACCTTCTATTCTGTTAATAAATATATCACCATACTCGCTTATGATGTCAGACTGACAATTTTTCTTACCATCTCTACTTTCAAGTGAAAAACTAATGTCTTCCTGTCTTTTCAGGGCAGTACTTCCGTCAGACTGAATCAGGCTCATCGAAGATAGTAACTTCAGAAGAACTTGAGGATCAGGTACCATGGCTCTAAGCTCATCCTGGAATCCTTGCTTAAGGAACACCAATTTAGGCAGCAGTGACACATCCTTCTTTCTGTTAGTAAATGAAGATGTAGAAAGAAATCTATCAATGTCTGGCAAGGAATCAACACCAGGAAAACTGATTAGTTTTGCAAAACCTCCAGTAGTTTTCTCTTCATTGGACATCCAGCAACTCGAACTGATGACATTTTGCCTGCCAACCACGGTATTGATGGTAACGTTTATAGCATTTACTATGCCATCCATTGACCTCAGAGCCTCAAGGAGAATTTTTAATGAACCATGTCTCACCAAAAAATTAGAATGAAGTAGACCCCTGTTGATAACTGCACGAGTAAATGACGAAGGAAGAATGCACTTCAATATGGTATGCATTTCAGTAGTATCCAAATTACGTGCTCCTGATTGAAGTAAAACAGATGAGTATATATTGTGCACATCTATGATGGAAACCACGTCAGAAGCAAGTGATACAGCAGAAAACCTGCATTTATAAGGCATATGACATGTCAAGAAAATATTGACACGGTAACAACTAACTCAAAACAAGATAAGCAGAAAGCAAGCGACAAAGATCAAATGTATCTGTCAAACTTCTAAAACATGAACATCAAAAAAAGGACTAACAAGAAAAACAAACAGAAGGAGCTATTAACAAACCAATAAGGAGATGAACGTGGTTCAAGACTATATGGAAAAGATTCCATATATGCAGCAGTTAAAGATGGTTTTCCTCGAAGCATGGCTAATAACAACTCCTTATGATAACCAACCTCTGCAGCTTTTAACTTTAGCATCAATCTAAGAAGACGTGGTGGATTTCCCTTCATCGAACGTCTACCAAATGAAAGTGCCTGCTCATCTAAAGCCTCATCAAAGTCTGGCACTAATCCATGAGAAGGATCTGAGCATACCATCATAAGAGTCTTGTGGGCAAACTCTGCTGCATCACTGCGAGCCGGGTTTCCTGAGATAATACTCAACTGTTCAAGAGTAAGATCACCAAACAGAACACTTTGAAGACTGGGCGGCACCAATGATTGTGGAGAAAGAACTTTATTTTGTAATGTATGAAGAACAAAAATAATTGTTTCATCATCATCCCTACTGAGTCCTTGAAGCACCCCAGCATAGATTTCCTTTTTCTGAAGAACCCATCTGAGTACCCTCGGATTACTAGCTTCTAAAAACGACATTGCGAATTCGATAAATGCACCTCTAGCCGATGTTTTAGCTTTCGTTTGCTGTTCTCTCTTTGACTTCGACCCAACCTTCCTCAGATCAGAATTTAGAAGTTTCTTAAAGCCCTTACTAGAGAAATCAAATTTCCTGATAACCTCATAAGCTAAGCTCGAGCTTCGCCTGACAATAGCAGCCATGAGCAATAATGCAGATTTCTGACGAGTGATTTCCGCACTGCCAAGTGCAGCGTAGACATCATCCAAATTATCGTCCACGATACTCCGTGCGAACTTCTCGAGGCTCTTGCTCACATAATGCCTTGATTTCTGGATGGGATCAATCACCAATTCCCTCCCTCTCGATCCTGGAAAGCCAGTGAACACTTCTTTACCTGCAGGATGCTGTAAAATTGTTACGATTAGCGACCAAACACGTAGCAATCCCCGTGTTTCCTTTTGTAATTTCCAGGCCTCCCAGAGTTCCGTGCACTGTGGCGACGCCTTGACGTAATAACAAAGAACCTCTCCCCCTGAATCTCCTCCAAGTAGACGAATAAAATCTTTCGAAGCATCCATCACAATTTTCGGTTCCACCAAGCACAAATTTCTGAGAACTTCCTTCAATTTATCCTCGTGATTTGTTCTTGATGGAAAATCAGGGGGGGTTTCATCAGCATCGTCTTCAATATCAATCATATCTATGACGGAGAAACAAGAATAAGGTACCAGTTTTTGTAGGAAGATAGAGAGAGCAGAAAAGAGAATTGAATTTTCAGATCGAGAAAGCGTACCGTTCTCGCTCGCGCCTGAGCTAGGGCTTGAATTTCCTTCGTCCGCTTGGATTATCGAGTCATCGTGAGATGTTGTGGATCGAAAATAGGAAGCTTCGGTTTCAGCGTCGCATTCGCCGTCGTCCGTATCTAAAAGCAAGAAGATCCAATTTCCGGTAAAAACGAGCTATTTTGACGAGGATTCGAGGTCAGAAACACGAAAATAGTCGAAGTTTTGGTAGAAAAAAGGAGAGACGGAGACGAGAAAGGACGGAATTTCTTTGAATTTTCAGATCGTGATAATGTACCGTTTTCGCCATCGCCGAAGTTTTGGATGATTACATCATCTTCCTCTCTCAAAGGCAGCATCTTAGGGAAAAGATCAAACAGGGGTGGAGGGAGTCGACCTCAACGGGCTAGCCCTCTCCTTTCTTCCCTCCCTCCGTCAGATAAACCTCTATTAAGCCCTAGTTGGCGCCCTTTTTACGTATGATTCTACCCGACAATATAGCGATATTTTCACAATATCGTCAAAAAAGCTCTACTTGCTTTTTTTAGTGCAGAAGGCGACGAAAGGGAAGGCTCGACGTCGATCGTTGTTGGCTGAGGGAAACTAATGGTGCTGCAGCAGCCCTGGCCTCAACTCAACACTTAAGTAGAGAGAACACCATCAACAACCTTTTAGGAAACAGGATTTATACGTGCACACCCCTTTTATATATACATTTTTTTTTTGTGTTTTCCAAATAATTTTCAGTAATTATAAAAATGTTCCTCAACAAAAAATTGCACGAGCCTCCTTCCCGCTGTTCTTCGCTCTCCGACTCATTTCATCCATCTATTACTCTATCTACAACCGTTTTCAACAAAAAAAATCGAAATCCGTTGAAAAATAATAATAAATAAATAAAAAGATAATAAAAATGATTGATTGAAGAGAGATTCGCCGATTTATCAATGATGTTGATTTGATTTTGGTTTCCCATTTTTACTTGTTTTAATTGATTTTTAACCAATATCTTAATCAAAAATAAAAATAAAGAATTAGGATATCCCGACGGAAGGGACGCACCTTAGGCATGTTTTTCTTGTTGCGAGAGGGTGCATCTCTCCCAACGAGAGATACACGCTCGAGTCATGTCTCCTCCGTCAAAATGTCTAATTCTTGATTTTTCTATTTTCTCATTTATTTTTTATTTTTTTCTTACTCTTTTGTTCTTGATTTTTATTGTTGTTGTTATTTTAGTATTATTGAACGGTTCTTCTTTCTATTGATTTTGTTTTTAGTTTCATTTTTGCTTGCATTTATTTTCTTTGCTCGATCTTATTTTCAACGAGGTTCGTAAGGATATGCGTTAAGTTGTGAAGAAGACAATTCTAAGTGAAACTTATGTTCATAAAGCAAAGAGATCTTGTTAAATAGACCTTTGTCGAAATTATGTAGGAGACACGTGAGAGAGGGGAGAGAAATGTTAAGATGAAATAAGAGAGGAAAGAGTATTTCTATGGAGAGTAATTTTGATATTTGTAAAAATTCAGGTGTGTAAATAGTAATGTGAAAACTAAGAAGAGAGCGTAAAGGTCATAGACAACATCTACATGGTTCAATTCCAATAAGGCCCAAAATAGGGTGGAATTGACCAAAACCGAAACCCAAACTGAAGACTCTTCTTCAATTACGGTTTGATTATTTTGTGAACTGGATCATAACTGTAAATGAAACCATAAAAGAGCTTAATGGTTTCCATCGGATTCAAAACGGTGGTAAAAATATCCTTGAACTATCTTACTATAGATTTATGAGGAGGGAATTCCTCATCTTTCATGGGGACCTGTCCCAAATAAGATAGATTTGAGGAGTAAAACAGGAGATTAAGATGATAATGAGAGAGTAAGGAAATCTTCGATGGAGATTGGGATAGGGACGAAATAGCAAGTTCTCGTGAACCCAATCCCGACTCCTCTTCTCGTTGATTATGAAAAGTTAGGTATGAGAGAAAAAATAAAAGAAAGTCGCACTTCTTTTTTAAATGAATGAATTTATTATCATTCTTCACATTTTCTCCCTAATAATATGTTTGAATCTAAATATATTTTAAATATATTAGGATTTTATTTTATATGTAAAAGTGAGTGTGTGTTTGATAATCTCTATTTCTCTCAATGAGTCTTTGTGGGGACTCGTGGGTACATGGTAATGGGATGGGGGCCTTCTTCATCCTTGTCGAAGGATGGAGGATGGGAACGGACAAAGGTTCTAAAATAGAGATAGAAGCGATGACTTTAATCTCCAAACCCACCTCATCAACATCAAAATGATATCTCCAAATGGCCCCTATATCTAGCTCCTCCCGTACATGCTTTAAAAAAACATGAATTTCAAATAAGAGATGATCCCTATTAATGCGCTCCTCCTTACTTAGCTAACATGAAATAATCGGTCATGACTTATTTGAGTCAACTCTCTCTTACATGTAATACAATAATATTAATACAACTTATATTATATGAAATAATAACATGATAATAATATCATTTAGTGAATCAATTACAAAAAGAATTTTCATATCATTGACGAGTGTTGGTAAAAAAATTAGTATCATCATATTGTTGCCCAAACATAGTAAACAAGTTAGAGCAAGGGTCTTTACATTTTTAACATGGACGAATGCAAGGATAAGAAAGGTAATTCTGAATAATAAGATTCATATTGATACGTAGAATATCACAACATTGACCAAGATGGTAGATACTATGATTCATAGAAAGATTCACATTCTATATTTGCAAGAGACAAAGTGAGTTGGAGAAAAAGTAAAGGAGATCGAGAATATAGGCTTTAAATTACGATACTTAGAAAAGTAAAAAATTAGTATTATTATAAATAAAGATTTAAAAGATAGTGTAATAGACATACAATGATACGATGACCGAATTATAATAGTGAAGTCAGTGTTAAGAGTAAAGGTTTTGAATATAGTTTGTGACTATACACCCAAAGTTGGATTAGAAAATAGTATAATTAAGTTTTTTTTTAAGAGTTAAATAAGGTAATTTTAAAAAAATTACAAAAATAGCTGATTTGTTTAATAGAAGACTTAAATGAACATGTCGGTAAAGAGATAGTAGGATATCAAGGTGTTCATAGAAACTATGATTTTGGGATATAAATGAGGATGATCGAGAGATTTTAAATTTTGCTAGTGCTTTTGATCTCTTTATAGTCAATACAATTTTTAAAAAATGAGATGAACATTTAATTACTTATAAGAGTGACTTATCACAAACACAATTTGATTATTTTATTTGTAACAAATGATAGATAATATTTTAGAGATTACAAGGTAATTGCAAGAGAAAACATAACTACTCAACATTGACTTTTAGTAATGAATTTGCAAGTAGGAAAGTGAACAAAGAATAATAGAGTGCATACAACTATTTGGACTAAATGATGAAACCTCAAATGTGAGAAAAATATATATTTAAACAAAAAGTTATTTAAAAGATTCTCCAAATTATATAGGAACACCTTGTGATATGTCGAATAATATGACTATATATATTAGAGAAATGATAAAATATGTGTTAGGCAAATCTAACATAGGCATACCGATACAAAAAAACCCTTTGTGGTAGAGTGAAGTGGTGTAAGATGAAAATCAAGGCAAATAATGCATGTCACAAATTACATTATGATAAGAAAACTAATGAAACTTTTAAGACTTATAAGAAAGCAAAGAAAAAAGTGAAAATGGTTGTTAGTGAAGCAAAAACCAAAATTTGTGATGATTTATACAAAAGGCATTATACAAAATAAGGTAAAAGAGACATTTTTAAGATACATAAGGCTATAAATAAAAAACTAAGGATCTTACTTTTGTTAGATGCATCAAAAATGAGAATGAGAAGATTCTAGTGACGAATCATGATATAAAAAATAGATGAAAAAATTACTTATAGAAGTTTTTTAGTGAAAATACATATGTTAGTATTAACTTAGGAGAGTTAGTCAAATAAAAAAAGTATATAAACCATAATTTTATTGACGTATTAAAAAAGCGAACTCATATAAGCTCTTAAATATGTGAAAGTTTGTAAATATGTAAGACCAAACAATATTCTTATAGAAGTATTGAAAATCTTATGAGAGATCGGGCTCACTTAGCTTACAAGACTATTTAATGAAATATGAATAACCCAAAAGATACCGAGGGATGGAGAGCGATTACACTTATACACATATATAAGAACAAGTGAGATATTTAGAATTGTGTGAGTTATTGAGGTATCAAGTTAATGAATTGTAATATGAAATTATAGAAAATAATTATTGAATGTAGGTTAAAACAAGTATTAGGTACAAAAGAGAACCAATTTGGATTTATGCGAGGCAAATCTACCATTGAAGTGGTTCATCTATTAAAATATCTTATGCAATATTTAAGAGTTAAAAAGAAAAATATTCACATGATATTTATTGATCTTGAAAAAGTTTATGATAGGGTGTCAAAAGATGTTCTTTGGAGAACTTTGAAAAAGAAGGTATCCCATTGATATATATAAATCTTATAAAAGACATGTATGATAATGCAAATTATGTATGAGGATTGATTAAGGAATGACAAACTTATTTGAAGTCATAAGTAAAGGTTTGCGACTTAGTAAAACAAAGACAAAATATATGGAATGTAAGTTTGATCATTTGGTTACTTTAGAGGATACAAAAATTAAGATTAACACACATTGTATCTCTCACAAGAAAAATGTTAAGTACTTAGGATCAATTTTTTAGAGCGATGAAAAAATTAATAGAGATGTTATACATACAATTAATGTCGGTTGATTAAAATATCGAGGAACATCATGTATTCTATGTAATAAGAAGATACCATTAAAGTTGAAAAGCAAATATTATAGAACAACAATTAGACCAGCTACATTTTATAATTATAAGTGTTGGACAAGTAAATAGAAACAAATTGGGAGTAACACCAATAGAGTATAAAATGATAAAAATCGTTTAAGATTATTTGGACATGTAGAAAGCCGATCAAAGAATGATACTATAAAAAATATGAAAACTAGCTTGTGAAAATATTAAAAGACGAAGAGAATGACCACAAGAGTGTTTAAAAGAAAGAATAAAAAATAATCTAGTTTATATTGAGTTAGCTTGTAGCATGACATGTGATAAGGCTTTGTGAAAACAAAGAATCCATGTAACTCGTATATGTCAGTAAATCGTAAGAGCTGAACATAAACATCATACGTTCAACTTGGAAAACATGACCAGTTTACCAAGTTGAACGTATGATGTATTAGAGTATTTAAGATGCATGAATGGTCATCCCTTCTTTTGTTTGAAAAGTAAGCGAGGTTAGATGGACCGTCACCAAGTAAACATGACCCATTTTTAACAGGTCCGACGGTTTGAACGGGAACTGACCGGAACAAGAACCGGAACCAGTGAAACCGGAACCACGAACCGAACCACGGAGCTCTGGTCCAATTTTACCTTTATAAACCAGATCTAAACCAAACTAATTTTGGTAGTTCCAAACTGTTAGTTCCATTATTTAAAAAAAACTTAATACTTTTGTTTTTTAATAAAATCATCGGTTCGGGTCTCGAACACACACTGCTCCACAACTGAAGGTTTCAAAACCAAACATGTATACATACTATCAGGTATCAAGAGTTTAGCAAACATGTGAGCACAAGCTGCTTCACTAGAGGTTAGCACGATTTATTCATATAGGAAATACGCTGGAGGAGTGAACCGGGATTAGTTTGGCTTGCTATTTTAACGGACATTTCACCCTTCTTTTGGTACTGAAGGCAGATGCACGCCTGTGTATAGAACTGAAGACCTTCAAGTTGTGAGTTTGGCCCCTCGCCAAGTCAGCTATTGAACACTAACTCCATTGTTATTAATGATCGTTCGGTTAAGTTCGGATTAAACCGGACGGACCCATTGACTCTCTTATATACAACGTGCGCACGGTGCACCCATCGACGGAGTTCAACTCTTCCGCGTAGATCGTCCGCACCGACAGCGCCGATGCTCAATAGCATCTCCGTGTCGATCTCCGACGATGACTCCAGCGAGGAAGCCGGAAGGATGAAGAAGCTCAGGACCAAGAGGAAGCGGAAGAAGGCCGGAATCCGAGGCGGGAGGGGCAAAATCTCCCGGCTAATGCTCGTATGGATCTTCCGGTGGAAGATGGTGATTCTGTTATCCTTGATCGTCTCATTGCTCTTGTTCGAGTGGTGGAGGATTTCGGAGGTAGCGGAGCCGAAATCGGAGCCGTCCAGACAATCTTCTTCGTTATCTTCCCACAAGAAGGAGTCGCCCACTAATCTGGACCGTACAGACATGCCGACGCGTCCCGGCCCCAACGGAACCAGAGAGCGTAACTCTTTCTCTCTCTGTCTGGATTTGTATGAATTACCGTTGGAGTTCTTTCACACAGGCTGTTCCTGAGTCTTTAACAGTTATGGGATTTTAAGGATGATGTTCGTAGGTTAAGAAATGTACATTCGAAATTAAACTAATCTGTGTTATGGAGTTCTTGCTTGGATCTTTCGAATCGCTTCTCTTATGGATTCTTTCGTGTCTTCATGGAATTCGTTTACGATCTGTTTATATTTGTAAGAATATTTTTTTTCCAGCAAAGAAAGAATTTCGTTATGCTATGCTGAAATTGATACAGTCGCTCTTGAAAGCCTGCTTTTAGAAGTTAAAGGGAGTATCCTGGAGTTGTTCCAAACCATGTAGTTCAGAGTCTAACAGTTGGTACAGAAGCGATACCGATAAGCAACTTTTCTTAAAGTCTCCTGCTAGTCTTAGATCTGCTTCACTGATTTCTTCTACTTTTTTGTTGATGCCTTGATATATCCTTGGAATACTTGTAAGAATATGACGAGGGGAATACAGGGTATGGCATCGTTCATGTTTTTTGTATTACTATCTACTTGCATTTGACATTGTTGATGCTACATATAATGGTGTACCTTGGTCTATGTTATTTGCAGATGACATTGTATTAGTGGAGGAGTCTAAGGAGAAAGTTAATAGAAAATTGGAACTATGGAGAGAAACATTAGAAAACAAAGGCCTCCGACTTAGTAGAACAAAGACAGAATATATGGAATGTAAGTTTGATCATTTGGCTACTTCAGAGGACATAGAAATTAAAATTGGCACACATTGCATTCCCCAAAAGGAAAGTTTTAAATACCTAGGGTCAATTTTTCAAAGTGATGGAAGAATTGATGGAGATGTTACAAATAGAATTAATGCTGGTTGGTTAAAATGGAGAGGAGCATCAGGTATTCTTTGTGATAAGAAGATACCATTAAAATTAAAAGGTAAATATTATAGAGCAGCAGTTAGGCCTGCCATGTTTTATGGTTCTGAGTGTTGGGCAGTTAATCATCAACATGTACAAAAGATGTCTGTGACAGAAATGAAGATGTTGAGATGGATGAGTGGTGATACAAGAAAAGACCGTATACATAATGAGGTTATTAGAAACAAATTAGGAGTGGCACCAATAGAGGATAAAATGAGAGAACATCGTTTAAGATGGTTTGGACATATAGAAAGAAGATCAAAAGAAGAACCTGTAAGAAGGTTAGAAAACCTAAATTTGGAAAGTATTAAAAGAGGTAGAGGACGACCACAAAAGTGTTGGAAAGAAACAATAAAGAATGATCTAGCTTATTGGGAGTTAACTGCTAACATGGCACACGATAGAGATCTGTGGAAACAAAGAATCCATGTAGCCGACCCCGTCTAGTATGGGAAAAGGCTTAGTTGTTGTTGTTGTTGTTGTTGTTGATGCTACATATAATGGTAACTCCTCCTAATTCCTTAATTTCAACGCTTTTAGTTGTTAAAATCGTACTACTTAAGCATTCGGCAAACTGAACTCGCTGTTTTACACTTCTTGAGTACTCGCCAATTTATAATTCCTCTACCATTATCTGTCTCGGTCCGATGAATGTAACCTGTATATGACAGATGATACCGATTTTCCTGATTTTGTTATATTTCTCGAGCGATTCTGACATTTTTGAAGATTATCTCAAATTTGAGTTGCTAATGCTTTCTGCCAATGCCTTAGACTGAGACTGCTTGTTGAAATTGTCAGCTTGCTTGAGGATGATGCCTTTGGAAGAGATTGAACAATTTGAGCTCCCAGCTGTTAGTTTGAGAAAAGGACCCGTGAAGAGATTGATATATAAATCAGATTTGGAGGTGAATCATGGTGGGGATAATAAAAGCACAGCACGGCAAGATACGAATCGAACTAGGTTTAACCTATTTACTGGCTTCCAGACGCTCTCTGAGAGGGCCGATAGCTTCAAGGTACTTGTAGAACTGAAACTCAAATGTGGGGATTTCACTTCTTCAGGTTCCTATTGCGCATTGCTCGGTGACGTATTCCTGTAAGGGCAACATTTTGTGGTTGACTGAAGCCGGGAAGCAACCATATCTAAATGAAATGCATTTCTGAAACCAACCCTTTTCCTGGGTGAAGAAGGATTTTGCAATTAAAAGAACATTTGATGTGCAATCCGTGTTTCAAGTTTCCACAGGCTGTTTGTTTAATCTCCACTCGAGACATGAGCAAATACAAAGCAACAGAGGAAGCTCCGCTTGAGAAAAAAGACTCCTTAGCATGAAAAGATTTCTGCCTCATTTTGCTCCATAACTACCCCCCCTAGGAGTATATTTCTTTCATGAATGCAAGTGGCAAATGGATGTCCCTCGAAATGCACTTCTCGGGGGAAGGGCTTCCTCTTAGGGAGATGCATGGTAGTGTTTTTGCAGGAAGTGTATAAATTGCTTCTGAGATGTATCTAATTAGGGATATACAACAACAACAATTAAGCCTTTTCCCATATTAGATGGGGTCGGCTACATGGATTCTTTGTTTCCACAGAGCCCTATGATAATTTATAGAATCCAAGGTATATAAGTCTTACAAAGTTTTACGTTGGGTGTCGGAAGCCTAACACAACCCTCCTCCTTAATCTGGGCTTGAGACTGGCCATGCAAGGGTGATCCCTTACATGAGAGAAACGACAACAGAGGAAAGGGTGGTATAATTTTCCTAGGAAGAAAATTAAGAGAAAGAAGCTTGTCTTTTAATGAGATAGGCGTGACTGAAACCAAGCCAAGCCTTTCTCTGCACTAAGTAGGGTCAGCTATGGGGATTCTTAGTCACCATATTGCTTGATCTTGTGCCATAAGAGCATTTTTTACTCCATAAAAGAAAGATCATGCTTTATTAGAAAGAAAGCAATCACTTCTCTTGATTTTTCCCTTTGTCAAATTCATGACATAAAAGGGCCCTAAGGATCCCTCCATTTGAATTATCTTGCATGATTTATTAGTTATTTTTTGTTAGTTGTAACTTTTCCTTACCATTTTTTATGATTATTAGGTAAATGAAACATCTACAGCGCACTGTGGTTTCTATAGTGAAAGTGGTGGATTTACAATATCTGACGAAGACAAAAGTTTCATGAGAACCTGCAAAGCTGTTGTTTCTACGTGTGCATTTGGAGGTGGGGATGATCTGTATCAACCTATAGGAGTGTCAAAGGCATCACTTAGAAAGGTTCCATTTTCATTAAACATGATATGTTCTGAAACTCGTGTAGTGTTCTCAAAAGCTGGTTTGGTTGACTTCAGGTTTGCTATGTAGCATTTTGGGATGAAATTACTAAATCTGCACAAGAAGCAGAAGGGAAAATGATTGGAAATGATCATATGATTGGAAAATGGAGGATAGTGGTTGT
The DNA here is from genome assembly GCA_036023115.1 of Brasenia schreberi. Classification (NCBI taxonomy): domain Eukaryota; kingdom Viridiplantae; phylum Streptophyta; class Magnoliopsida; order Nymphaeales; family Cabombaceae; genus Brasenia; species Brasenia schreberi. The sequence goes on from JAYKKT010000087.1 coordinate 1,597,309, forward strand.
TAAGGATCTTCCATTCAGTGATCAGCGACTCAATGGGAAAATTCCTAAGGTGCCATCTTTCTCTCTCTCTCTCTCTCTATATATATATATATATACGGGGCAGTTGGTGCAGTTGAACAGTATTGAAGAAAATATGACTTTAGAATGCAATTTTATAAACACCAAACTGGATTTGATCTTTGATTTTTCTAACTAGATGTTAAGCCATCGCCTCTTCCCTGAAGCACGATACTCAATTTGGGTTGATTCAAAGTCTCAATTTCGGAGAGATCCAATTGGTGTGTTTGAAGCACTTCTTTGGCGTACACATTCTTCACTTGCAATCTCACAGCATGGAGCCCGGAGTAATGTCTATGATGAAGGGAAGGCGATTGTTAAGAAGCACAAGGCTACCCCTGAAGAGGTTGAAGTGCAATTGTCACAGTATCGACGTGATGGATTTCCTGAAGACAACCGCTTCAATGGAAAGAAAGGTAACCATCAATGCTGTTCGCTCTAGATGCACCAAGAAAAGTGCTTATGAAAAAAAAAGTGTTCTTCTGAGTAGGATTGCTTGGAAAAATTCTTAGGTGGAGTGCAAAATATGAAAATAATCAATGACACCTTTCTCTGGGATAGGTTACTGGAATACTTATAGAGGTTTCCAGTGCAAATCATGAATCTGAGTTGTTTGTATATCTGCAAAATCTTCCTCATTTTACTGGGAAATATCTTGTCCTGCCCTTGGCTATCATATAAATTCAAAATAGATTAGCGACAGTATAAGGGCACTATGGCATATAATAGGTGAAAAAATATTCCCATGATGTCTCTTTTGCGTGTAATCCCTTTAAATGGCTCAGGGACAAATCTCAATTTCAATTGAGGCATCTAGCTTGAAAATTTCCTTGCTTCCTGCTTTTAGTCATACATCATTTAAGCCATTTCAGTTGTCTAACATGCTTAGACTATTTTCTTATCATTACATATTGTTAATGCCTTTCTATGTTTGTCTTGAGAATTATTTTTTAATGTGGATGTCACCTCGTGTATAGTCTGATAAGATCAGTGGCTTTAGTACAATGCTTTCTTCTAGTTTGTCTCGAAGAGATGGGCCACAGGCCCGTTAGATATTAGATTGGGTCTATAAGACCCGACCCAAATCTGTTTGAAATCCAAATCCAATCACAACCTTTCAGGCTTCAACAAGCCATATACACATTTAACAAAAAAGAAGAAGTATACATATATATACACACACATGTAATAAAAAAACTACATATATGTGTATGTGTGTATGTATATACATATATACATTCATATATATACTATATATATACATGTAATGGAAAAAAACTATACATATATATATATATATATATGCATATATGAGCTATATATACTACATATATGTACATGTAATAAAAAACTATACATATATAGTTGTAATGGGAAAACTATACATATATATATATATACATGACAAAATGAGGAAAAATCACTTAAGATGGTTTGGACACGTTGAAAGATGATCAAAAGAAGTTCCAGTAAGATGATACGAGAAACTAGAATGTGAAAATATTAAAAGAGGAAAAGAAAGACCACAAAAGTGTTAGAAGAAAACAATAAAGAATGACCTAGCCTATGTTGAGTTAACTTTTAGCAAGACACATTATCGAGCTCTATGAAAACAAAGAATCCATGTAGCCAATCCTATCTAGTATGGGAAAAGGCTTACTTGTTGTTTATTGGTGGTAGAGGAATGCTCAGCAAGTTTTCAAATGAAATAATTATATATGATATTGTTAATTTGGAGTTATTAAATTAGCTCCAAATTAACAATATCATATATAATTATTTCATTTAAAATGTAAGGGATCACCCTTGTATGGATGGTCCCAAGCCCGGATAAAGGATGAGGGTTGCGTTAGGCTTCCGAGAGTCTTTGTAAAACTTTGTCAGACTTATCTACTATGGATTCTACATATTATGAGCATGATAAGGATCCGTGGGAACAAAGAATCCATGTAGCTGACCTCATCTAGTATGAGAAAAAGCTTTGTTGTTGTTGTTGATTGTTAATTTGGAGTTAAATGCTAGCATGACACAAGATGAACACATGGTGACAAACATTCCATGTAGCCAACTCCACTAAGTGTGGGTTACCGCTTTGTTTGGTTCCAATGCAAAGCATAGTGGTGGAAAATGAAACTATTCCTTTTTGGCTTTTCCTTGCAAAGAAGAATACTCTCAAACCACATTTCTTTTAGAATTTGGGGTGAGCACGTGTATGTGATCTTCTAAGTCACACAAACACTTCTAAGAGGTGGAGTGTCGACCTCGACATGAGTGCGACATCGACACTGACACCGTGTCGGTGCGGCATGGCTTGCATTTTTTTTTGTAACTCACGATTTTACCGTCTATGGTGTATTTATCCTGGAGAACCCGACCAAAGAGGGAGTAATCCGTGAAGACGATGAAACCGAAGTCTCTTAGTCAACTCGTGACCTTATCTCTAATGATAACCACACCATAGTTTCCAAAATGATCCTTCAACTTGTCTTCCATAATCTCTCATGAAACTCCGCCGATGAACGTAGAAAAATATCTCAACGCGAACCTTCTTTACTTCCTTTTGTGTGGATATTACACGCTTCAAAATCTGGTATCGATTTTGAAGTTTGGGTCTTTTTGGATAAATGGGTCTGGATAGTGAAGATTGATTTATGTATTATGATGAAATTAGTAGTTGTTTACAGTTTATGTATTTTGCTTTAATATAAAGTTGTGTACTTGCTATTGTCATATACTTATGTTAATTGATGTCTCACTTGTTGTAGCTTGAATATTATATATAATATTATATACCCTAGCTGTGTCGCTGCACCCAAAATTTTTGAAATTTGCCGTATCCCGCACCCGCACCCGCACCCTTGTGACATAGGTGATCTTCATGTTTTAGACTTATCATCATGCAACATGAATGCAAATATCAATACTAAAGGGAACCACGAGGATATTTTGATTTAGACTGAAAAGTATAAGACCTAACACAAACAAAATAAAGTTTGGGGATGCTAGCCCGATTGGATTAAGGGGTTCTCTTCATTAAGGCTGACCAAGCTAATAAGCTTTAGGTGGTTTTGTGATCAGCAAAGTAGGAACTGAGAAGACCGCAGCCAGTCTCTGGCAGTGGGTGGTAGTTGAGAATCTTGCACCTGGCAAAACTAGCATGCATGTTTTCTTTCTGTATCTGCTCCCCATAGCTTCACACTTTGATCCTCCTCTTTCATAAGGTGGAGGGTGTCTTATTCTAGTAAAGTTTGTAGTGAAATTTTGTTAGTTTAGTGGCTCATTGATTTGTTTGTGTATACTTCATGGACAACCTGTGGTTTAGGAATTTCGGGTGGGTTATGGTGGAATTATATTATATGAGAGGTGGGGCTGTCAGCTGGAAAAGAGGTCAAGACCATATAGGAGTTGTATTTACCCACCAAAGTCCCTGAGTGGAGGTCGTTCTTTGTCCTAGTAAATTCCTTTTGATCTACAACACCAGCTTGATAAAGAGGCGGTGCTGCCAGGGCATCATCGTAAAAGTTATATTATGGCTGGTTTTGCCTAATGTCTTTGGCTTTAGAATTGGTTCAAGTAAATTTTCGCTTTTCTTCCATCTTTGCTTAAGGTCTTTGGCTTTAAAGTTAGTTCTAGTAAAATTTGGCTGTTCTCCCATCTTTTATGCTTTCAACTCATTGGGAGGACATTCAATGCTTGCGATATCTGGAGGATGCATGTATCTGTGTGTGGGTGGGTCATGAACATGTGGTGACTTCTATACATGCATTTGTTTGTGAACTTGCTGCAACAGCGAAGTATTTGGGCGTTCAAAGCCTATTTTCTTGAGAACCAAATTTGTTGTTAAAACTGAACACTCATGACGTTGCTATATAGGACGCATTGTTTTTATGCGTTAGTGATCCACTCTTTCAGTAAGGGAAACAGATTAACCTGAGTGATTAAGAAATGCTCTTGTTATTTCCTCAATGTGGCGCCTGATGAATGTTCTAGTTGTTACCTAATATTCCTGCTTCTGAACTTCAGTTAAATGTTATACTTGTCAGGTTTAGATCTGCAATGTTGCAAACGCCAAATTATTGCAGATTGAATTGTTTTTGAAAACATTTTATATGTTTATGCATAATTAAAAGCTTTCTCTGATGCAGCTCTTGCGGAAGCTTCAGTAATTGTAAGGGAACACAACCTGATGACAAATTTGTTCATGTGCCTTTGGTTTAATGAGGTGGTTCGATTCACATCCAGAGATCAACTTAGTTTCCCATATGTCCTCAGGCAACTGAAAGGAATGAAAATCAACATGTTTCATGTTTGTGCTCGCAAAGCTTTGGTGAATAGTATCGGCCATAAGCGCAAAGTAAAGCCACTGAACATCTAGTTTTCAAACTTCTTGACACTCCGATATGGCACGCAGCACGGAAATTACAGAGCACTTGGTAAGGATTATTTTTCATTTGCAAGCTGGGGGACCTGTCAAATTGGAACACGAGACAGGTTAGGAGTAGCGTTTCATTACTGTTAGGAGAAAGCCTTAGTTCATTGATTTTGACAAATTCATTTTGCACCAGGAATGTATAGTTTGTAGAATTCTTGTAAGATGTTGGCAACCAGAAAGAAATTGAAGGAAATTCAAACTGATCCGTACCTTACCCTCGACCAAGCCTTTGTCCAAGAATGGGAACGATTCTATCAGTCTCTGTGCACTATAAAGTTATAGGCATGTACAATAATTTTTCCTACACTTAGTTCACCATGGATCAGATCTGGATCCATATCCAGACCCGGTTATCGTGTTTTTATTTACTTTAAGAAATTTCATCCTCAAAATTTAACTTGACCTCATGTTGATGTCATCTAAGATTAAGCTTGATTTCACTATATACCGTAAACTGGAATAGGAACCGACGATTCCAAATCGCTGTTGTGTCTTAAATATATGTACTTTCCAAAATCCTCTGTCACAAGTAGACCATGAGCTAGCTCATTGGAGCTGGTGGGGAGTTTTTCTAGGGGATGCATGCCTTCTTACGTTAAAAAATAAATTGAAACTGGGTCCGGGATGGTTCCAAAATTATAGTCGGAACCGGCCCTTGGATGGTTCGACTCCAGTTTGAGCAAAACTGGAACCGGTGGTTGTCTTCATTATGCACATCTATTTTACTAAACATATACTTCTATTTTTGTAAAATAGTAAGCTTCTCTTTGGCAATATAGCTGGCTGTTCGTGTTGGTAGAGATTGGCCAGTCTTAAATGATAAACCGAGTAAGCCATGAAAGCCCACTTGATTCAACTCTCCAAGCAAGTCGAATCCATTTTATCCCCATAAGCTGGTCGTAAACGGTTTGACTTGGGGTCTGTATAATTGAGTGTGCATAATCGGATAGAGTGTTAGTAATCAGGTTAAGGTAAAGCGAGAGCAATTATGTCCATATGGATTTATTTATGAGTCTTATGTCCATATGATATACATGGAAATATTGGAACTGTTTCTGCATCAAGATGATGATCATGTGCTCTTTTTCGTACTGAATCTGACTAAATGGATCTGGGTCTGGGTCAGGTACATCCTAGTGAAAGTTGTTAGGATGTCAACATAATGGATCAGTTATATCCAGTACCAATCCATCTCAAGATCTGATTAGTTGCGCTGTTCTTATTGAATTCGATTAAATGGATGACCAGGGTCATATAGAACAATAAATTTACCTAATATTTTCTATTCTCCTCGATAATGAAAAACAAGGACTCACCCGAGCCCAGCAGCCCATGCCAGATCCGTACATACTCAAATATAAGTTCCAGGTCCGGCGACGGGCAGGCCGGAGAACCTCAACAGCGTGGATATAGGTTTGGGTTCTCTTTTTCCCAATGGATAATAGAACAAACAGAAAGTAAGAACACACATAAAAAGTACTACACAAAGTTTTCACATAGATATAAGCTTAAACATTCTAAAAAACCTCCATGGTTGAAATCTTTAAGTCAAAAACAATTTGTATCACAAAAAGTAAAATATATATTTTTTGTTTTTGAGATTTTAATTTCAATAAGTGATCTTTCTAATCGAATGGTTAAAATCTTTAAAACTGGATACCTTATTATCATACTTGAACCTAAACTCGAAGGTCGGGCATTTTTCTCTCTATTAGAGTATGATCTGATTGGAGTTGGGGTCTGGTGAATATTGCAATCCCTACTAAATTCAGGTCGGATGGGTTAGAACATATAAAACATTTTCTTTTACAGAGGAAGACAAGGCTTAATCTACACAGATGCATGCATCCCCTGGGAATCGAACCCGCCACAGCGTGGTAGTGAGAGAACCCTGTCAGCTGAGCTATCCCGGTACAAAATAAGTTTTCTTTAACGACGACGGCCGAAGCCGGGTATGCACGCCCCTGGAGTCGAACTCGTGGTCAGCTTCACACCAGTCGAGAGCCCTTCCAGACGAGCTATCGACCTGAGTGCGACTTTTTTTTTCCTGAGGAGAAAAGGGCAAAGTGATAATTTCGCCCAAATCCTCTCTTAAACCTCCGTCAAGCCGGCGGAAGGTTTCGACTTTGCACCGCCAATCCTTCCCTCCTTTTTTCTAGGTCTAGGGTTTGCCGGAGCAGAGAGGGATCCAAAGAGAAGACGATGAATTCTATCCTCAGGAAAACTCAAAAACTCTCTTCCTTCTCTTCTTCTCGATCCCTTATCGGCAGGACCTTAGCTTCTCTTTGTTCTTCCGCCTCCATTTTCTCTCTCCCCGCCGCTCCGTTTGCGAAGTCTAACGATGTTACCTCTGTCGCTCGTTTTCGGCCGTTGGATCCCTTCCTTTTGCGCCCGGTATCCCGCGGATTTCGGGCCTGTCCAGATGTTCTGAGTTTTCGCGCTTCTGTGCCCGCACTGGCCGAGTTTGCCGTCGACGATGACTTGTCCGACGAGGAAAGGCCCAGAGGGACGAAGGGAGACGAAGGACTCGAGATCGCTAAGCTCGGAATCTCGCAGGATATCGTCTCCGCGCTTGCGAGTAGAGGGATCACCAAGCTGTTCCCTATTCAGGTATCCGGAGGATTGAAACTCCTGGTTTTCGACTTATTGTGTCAGTCTCTCTTTTTCTTTTTGGTAGCGGATGGTAATTTTCATGGTATTTTTAATTGCTTTTTGCGATCAATTCTCTAGTTCGTTGATTTTTGTTGGCTCTTCCGTACCTTATTTCTGAGCAAAATCCGAAGTTAGTGCTTTCTGCGGAAGATCGAAGTTTTTTCTATAAAACGTCAATGTGAGGTCATGATTCTTCAATCAAATGTTTGTACTGGAAGTTTTAGCCCTTTTGCTTGTGAGTAATGTGAAACATAGCCACACGTTAATGCTTTTCATTTTTACAAGAAAAGAGCTGCGGCAATAATTGGACAAGTTCACTTTTGGAAGGGAATGGTTAATGCGGCTACGATTCGTTAGGCATGTGAATGTTAGTTACATGTCATGAAAGATCAAAGGATGAACTTCTCGACGTTTCTTGCAGCATGAGATTCTCTGCTGCTGTCATGTAGTATTAAGATAAGCAAAAAAGAAGGGCAGTAGGGGCACAGAAAAAAATAAGTAGCTTATTAATGCAGTAATAGAAATTCAACATCACATGGCAAAGTAAAATTGCTAACTAGAGATTAGAGCCGCTTCTAGAAAAGTTGTGGTGATAACGAGTCCATAATGATAAAGTTAGGTACTAAACTTTTCTAGTTTTGTGATTCATGTAGGGCCTGTGTCTTGATAGAAACCCCATGATGTCTGCTAGTAGTAGCGAATCACGTTCTTGATCTGATATGACACTCAGTACTTTGCGGGTGCTTCTCAGGATGAAGAAAAAGTTAGCTATTATTTGGAGGTATTGTTTATTGGATAAAAGGAAGAAAATAAGTTTTCATATTTTCAAGATTATGGCTTTGTTACAAGTTACTTGCTAATAGACGAAATACTTTTTTTTGGCATTTTGCTTATATGTATGTCATTTTCACCAATCAAATTTTCTTTCTGCTAATGTGGGCTGTCTACTTGTGCATTAGAAAGCTGTTTTGGAGCCAGCAATGCAAGGGCGTGATATGATTGGCCGTGCAAGAACTGGGACTGGAAAAACTTTGGCCTTTGGAATCCCAATCATGGACAAAATCATCAAATTCAATGCCAAACATGGGTTTGTTCTGAGAACCAATGCCTTCCTTGTTTAGATGCTCTTTCTAGTTCTTTATTCATCGTGGATTGCTGATATGCAGTTTGGGTTCTTACTTTGATCTGCAGGCGTGGAAGAAATCCTTTGGCATTGGTTATGGCTCCAACGAGGGAGCTTGCTCGCCAAGTTGAAAAAGAATTCAAAGAGTCAGCACGTGAGTTGGACTCTATATGTGTTTATGGGGGTGTTCCCATATCCTCTCAGATGAGAACTCTTGATTATGGTGTTGATATTGTTGTTGGCACTCCCGGACGAATAATTGATTTGCTTAAGAGAGGTGCATTGAACCTGTCAGAAGTACAATTCGTTGTCTTAGATGAGGCTGATCAAATGCTTGCTGTGGGGTTTGATGAAGATGTGGAGGTAATTTTGCAAAAGTTACCCCAGAATCGTCAAAGCATGATGTTTTCTGCTACGATGCCGAGTTGGATAAGACGATTGACTCAGAAGTATCTGAAGAATCCAGTTGTCATTGATCTGGTAAGAGTTACAGTAGCTTCCTCCATATTCTAGGGATTCTTCTAAGAACTTTTGGTGATGTATCTCGACTCTTTTCTCCTTTATTCCAAGAGGATGATAGTTTGTTTAGAGAGTTGTTATGATTCAATTATTGGGGTCTGGTTAGTAGGATTAGTAATCTGCCTCACGTGGCTCTGATTTACAGTCTTCATATTTTGTATGTGATGCTGTTACGGTGGCCTTTGTGGGACTTACATGATGTCATTTATTCTTACAGGTTGGTGATTCTGACCAAAAGTTGGCTGAAGGAATCAGCCTGTTTTCTATCGAATCAGATATGTATTCAAAGTCATCAATTCTTGGACAGTTGATAACTGTATGTGTTCAAGTTCTCAATGTGGTTCAGTTTAACTGTAACTGCTATGTTTATGCTGTTCCGTTATACATGTTTTCATTGTTAAAGTACCTTCTAAAATATTCCGAATTTTATCACCTTTTAATGAAACAATAATACTTTGTTTCAGTTTCCTGCTTCTGGTCAAAATCTTGTCTGTTCCGTAGGTGACCTATCCACAGTTTTCTTCTTCCAAGTAATTCATCATTTTGTATGTCAGAATTATTGCATAAATAAATGCCATCTTAACCAAGAGAGTGTTTAGTGATAGATTAGAGGTCCAATTCTTGGTCATGACCCATAACTTGATTGTGTCATAGAACCAGTGAATTTGGTGGGCGCTGCAAAGTTCTATATATATGTTACTGGTAAAGGGTTTTCCTATAAATAAAAGTTAATGTAGATATATAAATAACAATTCGATAATATATCTGGTGATCTACCTAATAAGTAAATAGTAAGCATATGGATTACTGAAGTTATGAACCATTGTACCTACGAGTTACTAGATCACTATATCAGAGCATTACTAGTTAACCTGAAGTAACAGTAACTCGGAACGTTGGATAGCAAAAATATTGTATCCTTGATGAAATGCGAATTTGGTGTGGAAAATAGATTTATATATGATAAGCGATGGGGGTACACTGTGACAGCCATAATTCTTAGATGATATTTGCCATGTAAGCTGTGGCCTTTTTCCCTGTGAAAGAAAATTACTGAAGAACCTAAAGGGATTGGCGACAGGTTGACAACAAAGTATAGGAACTTTTATGCCATATGATTTTTCCATGTCTATAATCTGTGCTTATTATTGATGATGTCTGCTTTACACTTGCTGGAGTGTGTAAGCATCACACTACTTTGATGCTAGTTAGTATTTTCACTGTGGCCTTCTGATTATGCCTGCTGGTCAGCAAGGACATGGAATGCATATTTTGGTTCTTTTCAGAAGGGGCATTTTGTTCACTTAGACTTGTGGTATGAATATTTGGTAGCACGGAAGTAATCATGTGAAGGTTGTTCCGTTAAATAACTGAAAAATCTCTACTATCCTAGATTAACTTTCTTAGAAAAAAATGTTACTCATGTTGCTTCCCTCTTCATGTTTTTTACCTACTAGGAACATGCTAAAGATGGGAAATGCATCATTTTTACCCAAACAAAACGTGATGCAGATCGGCTAGCGTATTCTATGAGTCGCAACTTTAGATGTGAAGCTTTGCATGGTGATATCTCCCAAAATCAGAGGGAACAGACACTTTCAGGATTTCGAGATGGTCGCTTCAATATTTTAGTTGCTACTGATGTTGCTGCTCGTGGACTGGATATACCAAATGTTGATCTGGTACTCACTAGTCACTACTTCCTGTTATTGTCATTTTCTTGTGATACTTATAATTGTTTACATACCAAACCTTGGGCAAGGAATGTATGATTTATGGCCTTTCACTGTTGCTAGATTTATGTGATTCTCACTCTTTTTTTCTCTTCAAACATTAGACATTAAAATTAATGTGTGATGAGCCTCTCTATGAAGTTGTTTGATGTAGATGTTGATAATTACAGCTCATACATGGTCTGGTGTTTTTCTATCTGGGAGATGTCTGATATTCTGTTTTGGTGTTTCCATTTTGTTTCTATTCATAGTGTTGACTATTCTACGCACTTTTTGTACGTGATCTTCCATAGAGTTCTTTTCTGTTTCAATGCAGTTTCAAGTTATCAGTTGCATTTCTTTGCGCCTCTGATACTTTTCCTGTTTATTCTGAAGCATATCATCATTGTGGTTTGTAATTCAGGATGTTATTGTTCCCAGGTGATACATTATGAACTACCAACCTCCTCCGAAATCTTTGTTCATAGATCAGGCCGAACAGGACGGGCAGGTAAGAAAGGAAGTGCGATTTTAATGTACACTGAGCAGCAAACCAGGGCTGTTCGGGTCATTGAGCAAGATGTGGGGTGCAAATTTAAGGAGGTATGCACCACCATTCTGTCTCATACTTGTGTCTTTTTATGTCGACTAAAACAAACATGCTGCATTAGTGGCATTTTTGTTTTTGAGTCAAAGTCCATTTTTTTGCTGATTCTTTGATTAAAGTCACTTGTAAATGCGATGCATCTTGCTATTTTCATTAATGGTTTTCACTGCAAAGTAGGTGGGTTTGGCTGATTAGCTAATGAGTTATTCTCTCGTTTGATTCAGCTACCAAGAATTGCTGTTGAGGGTGGGAGTCGACATATGTTCGGTGACATGGGTGGCAGTCGGTCGTCTTTCGGAGGCCTAGGTGGTGGACGTCCAGGTGGTTCAGGTTTTGGACGTTCTGGTGGATTTGGTAGTTCTGCATCTGGTCGTTTTGGTGGATATGGTGATTCTGGTTCAGGCTGTTCAGGTTCATACAGTGGATTTGGTGATTCACGATCAAGCCGATCTGGTGGCTTTGGTAAATCTGGTTTTGGGCAGTCGGGCAATTTTGGTGATTCTGGTTCTGGCCGTTTTGGAGGTGGCTCCGGTGTATCTGGGCCTAGTCGTGCTGGGGACTCTGGTTCAAGCCGTTTTGGTAGCTTTGGTGGCTTTGGTGATTCTGGTTCAAGACGTTTTGGTAGCTTCGATGATTCTGGATCTAGTCGTTCTGGTGACTCTGGTTCAACTCGTTTTGGTAGCTTTGGTGGCTTTGGACGTGATGTTGAAGGCGGTTCTGGAAGGGATTCATTTTGACATCATGGTAATCTAAAAATTTGCTTAATCCCTTTCTCCTTATTAAAAAATGCTGTTAAATAGGATTAAAATAGATAATTTTCTTTTTCTTTGGGAGGGATTCATTTTGACAACATGTTAAACTATAAATTTGCTTAATCCCTTTCTCCTTATTAAAAAATGCTGCTAAAGAAGATTAAAATAGATAATTTTCTTTTTCTTCTTCTCTTGCATTTCAATTGGCAAGTCAGGGTGCTAAACAGTTCCATGGACTTTTACATAAACCCACAACTTCATGTAGCAAGTCCAGTGTGGGGTTTTAGTTTCCATAATGCAGCCCAATCCCAATCTTTCTTTCGACGTTTTAGTTTTAGTTATCTTAGTTCTTTTGGAGATAAATGTTAGTGCTAAATGACTACAATGGCATGCTAAGAACCCATGTACCTGACCGTGCTTATTGTGATAACATGCTTGGTTTCGGTAGCTGGTCCCTGAGAGAGAAGTGACGCAGTGCCTGAGAATGGGTCCTCTTTGCTGCCTATATGTGGACTTGAGAAAATGAATTAACAATAGTAATGAGTACTAGTTTATATTCATAGAGAATTAGAGATGGTTTAGATCTTGCGATTGGTTTTAGATAGTAATATTTCCTTCCATTTCCACCTCTCTCTCTCCCTCTGTGACTGATCGTTCTGTGTAATTGGATGGCAGGTGTTTAGAATATTCAAAGGGAATAACAAGGAGTGTATAAAGTTTGCTGAGAAGGTTGCTTTTCTTCGACAAATTTTAGAACTGTACTAGTCTAGCCTATTTCAGTATGCAAGTAAAAATGGTTGTATCAATTGAAAAGACAAAGGTTAAGTTGTCCCACTTTCTTCCTTTGTGGTTCTTTGCATGTTATCATATAAAATCTAACTAATTTCCCCCCAGTTGAAACCTCTCTCTTGCATGCACCCTCATACTTTGCATGGCTATAGTTGTCATAGGCACGAGAAATAACAATAGATATGCTTGATCAAAGTGACTATTGCCCAGCTTTATAGTAGCAACATACAAGCAATCTACTTGATTTCTCCTTACTGCAACATCTATTTAAATATGCTACTCGATCGATGTACTCTCTTTAAATTTGTAAGGAAGATTTTGGCGTACCATATGGCGTATTTGGATGAGAATGACTTGTTACTTCATGGTGTTTAAAAGTACAATATATTATCTTCAAAACATTTTGCTCGACTCGCATGCTGTAAGGGCGAGTTTGATTCCTGGGGTGTATTATTGTGTTAGGCTTCGGAAGGTTCTTTTGAGTTGAGCTCTGAGCCGAAAGAGAACCGTGTGCGGGGTACGATTCCTCTGACATTTATGTTGTTCGCTATCATACGCACTCCAAAATAGACATGATGATATGGATTTGAGGCCTCAAAATATGTGCAGAACTCAGGTTTTTTTTGACTCCGCTGTCGGCGCCTGAAAAATCTCCCCACGACCTAATGATGGACATCAACAGGTTTACTAACAGATTCATGCATTCTATGAACCTGTTGAAAGTATACTTGAATTATCGGATTCACATAATTTTTGTGTGACTGGATCGGGGTAAGGTTACTGCTTAATTTTTGCTTAATGACGTTGTCCGAGTAGCTTACAAAACATTGATATCGGGGGTTGTGGGCATCTTGAAGGTCTACTTTGTTGTTATGCTCGGCTCCAACTCGAACTCAAACTCAAGCTCTAACCTTGTTATATATATATATATATATATTATCTGGCAGATATTGATGTCAGCAGGTCAGGTTCGGGTTCGTCCCTAGCAATACCCTGTCGTACTTAATCAGTTCTCACGTATTTAATCCAGATCCAGACCGGGATCGGTGTTGAAAGATATCAATACCTAATCAATGGTTACATAAGTATATTTAGTACCTAACAATGGGATATCCTTCAAAATTTCCAGCGTTACTCGTATTTGGACTTACCCCCCACATGATCTAAGTAGATGCCGATTCAGATCTAAGTCCAAACCCGTTGACATCCCTAATTTAAAATCACCTTGATCATTGATGGGTTGGTGTCCATCCCATATTTATTGAGTCAGTACTCTCCAACTGTCTCATTACTGACAATATGCCAAATAAATGAGTCGGTATGACTGGGTCGTCATTGACGGGGCCCAGAGTTACCTTGACTAAGTCAAGGAGTCAATTGCATGAAAAAAATGAAGGGTGTAATATCAAACTTGTTCCTCGTCTTTTTTCTTTTGGGTTACAACATGCTTCCTGTGGAGTCGAGAGCCATGTCGAGTGGCCCAATGCCCCGAGTGCGTCTCGTCCTTTTCTTTTTTCTGGTTCGGGCGGCTGAACTCACACCCTCCTTTGTGATGTAGCGAGACCGATTATGGAAGGGCAAAGCCATGTTATAGGCCAAGTACCTTTCTAAACAAAAGAACGAAACATTTATAGCGAAGTTGCTTAAGAAGGTAATCTCTTGTTAGTAGTTGGGAAACATGTTTTCTCATACACTTCTCTAAAAATGAAATCTTAGATTCTCTTGCAAGTAAAAGCCCATCTAACTAACCCGAACGGGTATAGCTAACCCGTTAGGGGGTTTAGCTCGTTCACAAAAGGTCAGGAGTTCAATACCCAGGGGTGTGCATTTGGCAGGAGGTCTACCTAACTCCACATTGCTTTCCAGAAAAAGGAAGCCATCTAAATTAATTTGGTGAGGTGATTGCATGCATACGCATGAATTATTACATGCTATTCAAGGTGTATCCTATGTCACCTAGTATGTCATTCTTGCTAAGGTGATTCATCGGACACGAGTCAACTTTGCAGACACGTAAAACCAAGTTGATGGTCTCATCTCATTCTATGAAGATAATGTAATAAGCATACATGTTGATGACAAGCTTTTCATATATCAAATTTGGATATTATGAAGAAAACCTGTCGCACCAACATGCCATCTTGTCGTGTCCCTTTGTGTATAATGGTTGCAAGGGACGACATGTATCTCGTGTCCTCCTGTCATGGGCTTGATATTCAGAAGCCGGTATCTGCATTGCATTGACACACCGGTATAAGATAAGGCCAAAGAGAACTAATTAAGATGTACGACGAACCGAATGGGTCGAGCTGGGCCTGTTCGTGCTTTGTCAAAATAGATTGATGGGTTGCCTCCCTTTGCCCATCTTAGATGAGCCGAGCTCATACCAAGGTGACCACAGAGCTGCGTATTCTTGTTAAGCTTGTTACAATTGAAATTCATCAAGTCGAAGTTGGATCTTAGGGTAATAAAAAAATCATCAATAAATATTCATTGTGCGGCTTAAAATTGATTGGACCTATTTAAATATAATCCAGGATAACAAAAAAAAAGCCAACCAAAGAAGAAATCATATTTAAAAAAGAAAACTATAAAACATGATATTGCCTTTTTAAATAATTACCATATTAATACTGCATAAGATAGAGAATAATCACTGCTAACAATCCAACTGTCACAATTATCTTGAGGCCAATTAGACCATTAGGTTTTAGTCTAATCTAATCAAATTATGCATACTACTAGACATGATCGGTTGTAGTTAATACCGCTCATCTCTAACCATTGTTTTTGAAGAACATGAGTATAATAACATTGTTTTTTGCTATTTTCTTAAAAATTCTTAACCACTCAAAAGCAATGGATACACATGTCAAGGTGGACAAATCCAGTTTTTTTATTTTTATTTTTTAAAGAATTTAAAAAAAGAACAAAATACAATACTATTATACTCATGCTTCCCAAAAACAATTATTGAGTATGAGTAGGTAATGTCAGTGGTATATAAGATCCAATAACACATACCCTCTCTCTTTATATATGGGAAACCGAGAGTTGATAAACACCCTGAACTCTATTAGACGATCTACACCATATGTACAATTGCACCGACAACGCATATCAAGCTGTCCATCAACATCAACACGAAGATCTGCAGGCTGAGCCTTATTTTCAATTTACAAAGCTGTGCACAGAGCTTCAACTTAAATGGTTCTTTTGGGTCAACCACCGTGGCAAGGAGAACCGTCACCCCCTGTGCGTACATGTAAACAATACATATGTTCAACTACACCAGCCAAGAGGAGGATCACAACTTCTTCACATCTCATCTTACTAACCTATATCAGCTGCATCGAGCCCATCTCTTTTAAACTCCCTGAACAGAGCTAAAACAGTCTCAGCATTGGCTGTTTTCACTTTTGACAGGCAAATGGGGTCAGGCAGACTCCTATTAGATATTACACTTTCATATGAGAATGTGTGCAAAATTAGATGGTGAAAATGAAAGATCTCTTATCTGTGTTTCGCTGATCTAAGAACATTATATTCTTTATAAGCATGTAAGCTCGAAGAAAATTTGTCGACTTTGAGTAGTGAGGAAGACAACGACAAACTCTTCTTTATTGGCAGACGCACTTAGAGCTCAGTATTAGAATCATATATAATACCACTTTTTGAGTATTAATTGAATAAAGAAAAGAGAAGCAAGCTTGTTTTGAACATTCTATCTTTAGAGAATCTATGAGGCTCTTATTCAAAGTCGGTGCTCCCTTGTCAAAAAGGAAAAATGTGGTATGCTAAAGAAAGGCAACTAGACTTTAAAAATACAACAATAATGCCCTTCATCTGGTATTTTATCCTCCCAAAAGGTCAGTTTCAACTCTATCTTATGTAGTATTAGTATTTAACTCAAAATAACGCGCTTGTTATATCTCTCCTATATTTTTGAGGTCTTTTTTCCCTTCTTTATAATATTCACAATCTAATTTCCCACGCATTCTCATGAAAGCTTTATCTGGCGGCATCTCAAAATGTTGGAACCACGGTAAAAAATCTTCCGTTTTACTGTATTTTGCGGCATCATGTACAACATCACCTCACCATGACCAAATAACTGACTAACGATACAATCTTCTTGTTCCGGCATTATGGCCTAAGAATCCTCCTTCACACTGTTTTCACTTTCGTTATTCTGATCTTGACCGGAGTACGGATGTATAAAGCTCAGATGAAGACAGGCCGAGCTGCACAAAGAGCAAGACCATGACCCAATTATAATTTTTTTATGTCTCAAATAATGTTTAAAACCCAGAAATTAAGATTAATAAAATTTAAATCAAAAGGATATTTATAAAAAGAAACTGAAAAAAATTAAGAAGTGGATTACGGTGCGAGAAAAAAACTTGAATACATATATATGAGAAAAACTGAATGTACATAAAAGGTTCAGTTTCAGGTGATTGGGGTCACCCGGACCCAACCCAACTTTTTGCCTGGTGGACCTAGACCCAACTAGGTGTGCTCAATCCAGTTAAGGGCCTAGATTTTATTGGTTGCGTTTGGTCCCAAATTGCCACCTCGCAATAACCATTAACCAAAGTGCAAAGAAATGGAGTGATGATTCAAGTGGTTCGACACTTGTTCCCCTTGAGCATGGTCTCGAGTTCGAGTCTTGTGAGATCTACCCCCAAAGTGGCAGACCCAACTCGAACAAAAAAAAAACATCCAAGACCTGCTTGACTGCGTCATGGTATAAAGGTTCAGATCATTTATTTGTAGGACGCAAGGGTGCATACTCATTAAACTTGTAGGACACAAGGTTCAGATCATTTATACAGGTAGGTATCTGCACGATCAATGCCATAAAAGCAAGTTATTAGCTCCTATTGCGTTGCTATTTCTCCGTACTACAGTTGAGGAACTATTACCTACCAACCTGCCAACGTTGCAACTACTTTACTATTAGGCTAGGCTACAATTTCGTGTTTTGAATCGTGTTCGTGTCAGATTTTGATGGAAGAAAGATAAAATGAAACACGATGTGTTCTTTTTCTTTTCACCCTTTTTTTTGGGGTTTACAAGGGGAGGCCCAAGCCTAACACACCCACCTACGCATGTACTCCCGGGGAGTCGAACTCCTCACCAGCAGCTTCAACGCACTGCGGTTGAGCTAATGCTCTGGTTTTTTCTTGCCACTTTGCATGGACGTAAATTGTGCTTGTGTGGGTCTTAAACCCATGTTTAGGCAGTGCTGCGATGCTATACGCTCTTCTATCTCCACATTTTTTCTACTTATTCTTACATAGGTATGAAGTCACCTATATGTATGTACATGTGTATATATATAAATATATATACATATATATATATATATATATATATATATATATATATATATATATATATATATATATATATATATATATATATATATATATATATATATGTACAAGCTATACACTCTTCTATTTTTTTCTACTTATTCTTACATAGGTATGAAGTCACCGATATGTATGTACATGTGTATATATATAAATATATATACATATATACATATATATGTATATGTATATATATTTATATATATACACATGTACATACATATATATGTGTACATATTTATATATATACACATGTACATAGTATATATATTTATATATATACACATGTACATACATATAGGTGACTTCATGCAAGTATATATATTTATGTATATACATATACATATATATATATAAATGCTTCATGCGTATAAGCTACTAACAAGTGGAGGAGAAAACTTTGATTGGTTGGATACGAAAACTGGAATGATGATAAATCGATATAAATTGTTTATGCGTATAAGCTACTCGGAAGGTGCAGGGAGGAGAGGAGCTTTGATTGGTTGGATAAGAAAATTAGAATATGATAAATTGATAGAAATTGTTTTTATTATTCTTTCTCTCTCAACCGAAACCAAGCCTTATCCATCAAAAAGTTAGTTTCTTTCTACACTTTTGAGGCCTTCCTTTTTTTTCTTTAAAATAAATATTTATTTTGTAGACAATTATTAAAATTTCAGTCAACATTTTTTTCTGATAGGCGATCTAGGGTTATGTGTCCACAGCCTACAACTGATGGCAGTGCTTCATTAGTTGATGTACTCTCAGTTTTTAAGCCTGGAAAACCATCCAAACAAAAAAATAGAGGCCGTTTTTATTTCTTTGCCCACTAAAATGCTGGTCAACAAGACGAGTTGGGGGAGTGGAAAACAATATCGCAGCGTAACGGAAAAGGCAACGGGACATCAAAACCGACAAGTCAGCTCCAAATTAAGAAATGCTTATCTCCACTGTTTGATAAAGATGGAGATTTAAATTAAAGGTATAGTTGTTGTGCATTAAATGAAAAATAATTTGGAGGCTTGAATGATAAAAATATTTATGAAAAATTATCCACCAAAACGCGTTATGCATTTAAAAAAGGTTTTATATATATTTAGTGATTAGACTTTGTCCACCTATGTTTATTGACACTCGACAATTGCTTTTTCGGATATAAGTATAATAACAATGTTATTCATATTTGTGAATAGCTCTGCCCATGTAAAGGATCACCCTTGCATTGCCGGTCTCAAACCCGGATAAAGGAAGAGGGTTGTGTTAGGCTTCCGACAACTAGCGTAAAACTTCGTCGGATTTTTATAACATGGATTACAAAAATTATGAGCATTGCTTTGGGTCCTTCCCGCCTAACGACAAGCTATAGAGCCTGAATGCAGTGATAAGTAAGCAAGGGCCACTACATTTTTGCCCGAATGTAGTGAATCAATTTATGAGAGGGTTCCCACATCATGGACGGGTGTGGGTAAATAAATTAGTCTCACTACAACAATGTAGTGAATAATTTTCAAAGAGGATCTTCGTATTTTGAATATGGACGGATGCGGGGGGGGGTGGGGGGGTAAGGAAGCTAGTCGTAGATAATAAGATTCATATTGGTTCTTGAAATATCGGAACATTATCCGGTAAGCTAATGGAGGTGGTAAATACTATGATTCGGAGAAAGATTCATATTATATGTTTACAAGAGACAAAATGGGTTGGAGAAAAAGAAAAGGAGATAGAGGATATAGGTTTTAAATTATGGTACTCAGGTAAAGAAAATGCTTGAAACGGAGTTGGTATTATCATAAATAAAGATTTAAAGGATAATGTAGTAGACATACAACGATACGGTGACCGAATCATGACGTTGAAATTAATGTTAAGAGAAGAGGTTTTGAATATAGTTTGTGCTTACGCACCCCAAGTAGGACTAGAAGATAGTATAAAGACAACTTTTTGTGAAAAGTTAGATAAGGTGATTAAAAGGATTCTACAAAGGGAGATGATTTATTTAGGAGGAGACTTAAATGGACATGTCGGTAAAGAGGCATTAGAATATCAAAGTATTCATGAAAACTTTGGTTTTGGGATATAAATGAGGAAGGTAGGGAGATTTTAAATTTTGCTATGGCATTTGATCTCTTTATAGTCAATACAATCTTCAAAAAACGAGATGAACATTTAATTACTTATAAGAGTGGCTTATCACAAACAGAAATTGATTATTTTATTTGTAGAAAAAAAGATAGAGTGTGTTGTAAAGATTGCAAGGTAATTCTAAGAGAAAGCTTAACCACACAACATCGACTTTTAGTTATAGATTTACAAATAAAAAAATAGACAAAGAAGAAAAAAGTGCATCGAGCTATTCGGACTAAATGGTGGAACCTCAAAAGCGAGAAAAAAGATATATTTAAACAAAAAGTTCTTCAAGGAGATGTTTGAAATTATGTTGGTACACCTTATGATATGTGGAACAATATGGCTATACATATTAAGAAAGTGGTGAAAGATGTGTTAGGTGAATCTAAGGGAGGTGTACCGGTACAAAAAGAAGCTTGGTGGTGGAGTGAAGTAGTGCAAAATAAAAGGCAAAGAGGGCATGTTAAAAATTACATTATGCTAAGAAAACTAGTGTAACTTTAGAGGCTTATAAGAAAGCAAAGAAGGAAGCGAGAAAAGGTCGCCAGTGAAGCAAAAGCTAAAATTTGGAAGGATTTATAAAAAAAACTCAACTCAAAAGAGGGTGAAAGAGATATTTTTAAGATAGTTAGGGTTAGAGATAAGAAAACTAAAGATCTTAATTATGTTGATGCATCAAGGACGAGGATGAAAAAGTTCTAGTGGCAAATGATGATATAAGAAATAGATAAAAAACTATTTTTATGAGTTTTTTAATGAAAATAAAGATGTTAGTATTAGCTTAGAAGAGTTAGCCAAATCAAAAAAGTATATAAGCCACAATTTCTACCGATGTATTCAAAAGAATGAAGTCAAAGAGTCTCTTAAACATATAAAGGGTGGTAAATCGATAGGACCATATAATATTTCTATAGAAGTTTAGAAAATACTAGGAGAAATAGGAATCACTTGGGCTCACAAGACTATTTAATGAAATATGAAAAAACCAAAAGATGCCCGAGGAATGGAGAGCAAGTACACTTATATCTATATATAAGAATAATGAAGACATTAAGAATTGTGCGAATTATCGAGGTATCAAGTTAATGAACTATACTATGAAATTGTGGGAAAGAATTATCGAACATAGGTTAAGACAAGTATCGAGTACAACAGAGAACCAATTTGGATTCATGTCAAGTAGATTTACTATTGAAGTGATTCACCTTTTGAGACTTCTTATGGAATATTTTAGAGCAAAAAAGAAAGACCTTTACATGATATTTATTGATCTAGAAAAAACTTTTGATAGGGTACCGAGAGAGGTTATTTGGAAATTTTTTGAAAAAAGAGGTATACCATTGACATACATTAACCTTATAAGAGACATGTACGATGGTGCAAAAACATGTGTGAGGACTCATGAAGGAATGACCAACTTCTTTGAAGTTAATATTGAGTTACATCAAGGATCAACTTTAAGTCTATAATTATTTATAATGGTGATTGATGAGTTAACAAAACATATTCAAGATGAAGTACCTTGGTGTATGTTATTTGCATATGACATTATGTTAGTGAAAGAGTGTAAGGAAAAAGTTAACAGAAAATTGGAACTATGGAGAGAAACATTAGAAAGCAAAGGCCTCTGACTTAGTAGAACAAAGATAGAATATATGGAATGTAAGTTTGATCATTTGGTTACTTCAGAGGACATAAAAATTAAAATTGACACACATTGCATCTCTCAAAAGGAAAGTTTTAAATACCTAGGGTCAATTTTGGCGAGTGATGGAAGAATTGATGTAGATGTTACGCATAGAACTAATGCTAGTTGGTTAAAATGGAGAGGAGCATTAGGTATTCTTTGTGATAAGAAGATACCACTAAAGTTAAAAGGTAAATATTATAGAGTAGCAATTAGGCCTGTCATGTTTTATAGTTTTGAGTGTTGGACAGTTAATCATCAACATGTACAAAAGATGTTTGTGATAGAAATAAAGATGTTGAGATGGATGAGTGGTCATACAAGAAAAGACCGTATACATAATGAGATTATTATAATGAGGTTATTAGAAACAAATTAGGAGTGACACCAATAGAGGATAAAATGAGAGAATATCGTTTAAGATGGTTTGAACATATAGAAAGAAGATCAAAAGAATAACCTATAAGAAGGTATGAAAAATTAAATTTGGAAAGTACTAAAAGAGGTAGAAGACGACAACAAAAGTGTTGGAAAGAAACGATAAAGAATGATCTAGCTTATTGTGAGTTAACTGCTAACATGGCACACGATAGGGATATGTGGGAACAAAAAATCCATGTAGCCGACCCCATCTAGTATGGGAAAAGGCTTAGCTTAGTTGTTGTATTTATATTTGTGAAAAACTTTTATTTTTTAAAAATTCTACTCACGGCACTGAAAAAATATATCGAGATGGATTCCAAACTCTTCTCTCAAAACTTACGTGCTCTAACGGTCACTTCATTGTATACCCCATCTGAAACAGTCACATTTTTTGATATAACTGGCTTTTCAAAACCGGACACGATTGAAAAGTTGTCATGATATTTTGGTGTTTTCGGCTCGTGTCAACACCATAAATGTCGCCTCCGAGGCATTTCCCTGCAACCTTAGCCAAAATGAGATTTTTTTTGGTGTGAATTGCCAGATCGGGTAATGCAGAGCCCTTCCACACCCCGGGAATTGAACTCATTAACTTTTTCTGTCCTATTCAGTGAATCCATTGCCAGGAGAGAAGTGGCCCTTTTTTTTTTGGGGGCAGGACGGTGACCTGAACAAAAATAGGGAGACTTAAGTATATATGATACCATAACTTTATTAAGATTACCTTCTTAATCCGAAAGTACTCATGCTTCCACAAATAATACACAAATTAGTAGTAAAGTTAGAACTTTGATTTTCAAATACGAACTTTTCATTAAGAACCAAAATTTTCATACAAATGATGATGACAACAACAACTAAACCTTTTCTCATACTAGAGTCTGCTACATTGATTCTTTGTTTCATGGAACTTGAACATGTGCCATGCTAGAAATTAAGAAGAACCAAAATTTCAGAACTCACCAAAAGAAGAGTGCATCATGCCCAAGATAAGCATGGAGATGAAAGTTTCTGGTGATGAAGTAAGACCAAGTTCATGAGCTTAGCATTACTATTATACTTCGTGCTCTACATTATAGCTCATGGATTCAAACTTTGGGATATATATATATATATATATAAGTGAGCATGCTTGGTGTTAAAAGAAACCCATCAAGCAGTCAAATTGGCTCTGTGCATGTAGCTGGTAAATGAACCGATCAGGTCGTCCCCGGACTCGTTCGTACTTGGGTTGTTTAACATACCTTCAAGGTAATTGTATTAGGGTATCGTAGGTAAATGAAAGGCACTTTTCTTATAGTAAGTCTTTCACAAAGAAGGAATTAAACTAAACGAAGGTAGATTTCGTTTATGGTATTTAAGCAAAGCTCTTACTCAACTAAGTGCAACTTAGCTCATAAAAGATGACTAGTGATTCACGAACATGTTAGCCGTTCAGCTAGCTAACAGTTAGCTCAGCTCACTCATGTAGACAACGAGCCAAGGAGCAAAGAAGGGTGATTCAGTTCAGCTTGTTTGCCATCCTCCCCCTGTGCAACACTTTTAATTCAAAATAGTTCAGCAATTCAGCGGTTGATCCAAGAAGACTTCACAGTGAAGACATTAGACATAAATTTCTCGCTTAATTGTTTTTGAGGATAATGGCTTTTCCTGAAAGTTGTTTATGAAAAAGGGGTAGGAACGTAAACTCTGGACTGGCAGATTTTCAGCCACTCGATCCTTACGTACGGAGTCCTTTTGACCTGGTATGCAAACTTTCACGTCTCCCTCAAACTTTGATGCCCCCTCCTGGTCCTCTCTCCGTGTGTAGAAATTTCCGGAGGGTAGGAAGTCACAGTCTATGACAAATTCACGCCATTTCTTGAGCGTTCAGTATATAAAGTCAATAACAAATAATTTCCATCTCCCGGAATTTTGCAGTCTGTGTCATATCCTTCCCCGTCGGAAGAATTCATCCTGCAGGTGAACCATCTCTCTCTCTCTCTCTCTCTCTCTCCTGAAGTTGGTCATGTGTAATTGGGTAGTATAGATACAGATTTGTCTGGTATCAGAAATAGATGAGTGGTTTGTGTCAGAATTGTAGTTCTCAATTTCTGAAACTTTAAGAAATTATTGAGTTTTTGGAAGATGAGGTTGTACTTGTTGGTATCCTGTTTGTTTTGTAAAAGAGTTTCTTGAAGATGGACCTCTGTGCCATAGAATAAGCAAGGTAATTTTATAATTTGTTCCCTTCTTTATTTTTCTTATTTGTTTTCTCTCTTTTCTCAAACTTTGTGACGATAGCCTTTTCTTTCTAGTGCGCCCAAAGCTACAGGAATTCATTCCCAAATGAAGTTACAGAGACAAATTTGAAGGAATTTTGTGGTTATCGAGTTTTAACTTTCAAATGCTTTCTCTTTATAGCGTACATGGTGGAACCCAGTATCTGAATCGTTTCCAAATTGTCTATTGTTTCCAAATTCTTCCGAGTGAGCTCATTCGACGAAATCTGGTGTTATGTTGAATACAACTTGGTATCTGTTGGCACGCAAAAGCGGGACTGGGGCTAGTATGAGTGTTGCTCGGTATGCCGGAAGGCACACAACAATCGGCGAATTCTCGCAGACTGACCGCCCCCCTCAAAGGGGTTGGGACCGTTGTTGCTTTTGTTTCTGTCTTGATCAAGTGTGGGGTTAAGTTTGTGTTGGGTATATTTTCAAAATACTAAAATATATATTTGGTGAAGGTTACGAGTGTGTTAGTGGTATTAATAGTCATTTACTTAAGTGATAATTGTGCTTATTAGTAGCACATGTAGTGACTAAAACATATTTATTTGGTGAAGGTTATGAGTGCAATCATGTTAGTGGTATTAATAACCACTTAAGTGATAATTGTGCTTATTAGTAGCACATGTAGTGACTAAAACTTATTAGCATTTTCAATCATATTTGTGGCATTAATAACTACTTTCTTAAGTGATAATTGTATTCATTAGTAGCACATGTAGTAGCTGTAACTCTTAAGTTTTTTAAGACATTAAGAGTGTTACTTTCTTAAGTGATAATTATGCTTATTAGTAGCGCATGTAGTGGCTATAACTTTTGAGAATTTTTTAGTCATATTTTAGCTTAAAGACCCATTTGCTTGAATGGTAATGTGTTCATTAGTAAAACATGAAATGGATGTATCTCTTGAGTATTTAGCATCCATGTTATGGCATTAAGAGCGACCTTAAGTAACAATTATCTCATTAGTAATATATCATGAGTTACATCTTCACCATGTCTATATATAGTAATATCATAAACAAGATTCATCCAACTTTTCTCTCATTGTATGAGCCATTTTCTACTTAGTTTTCAAGAGCAAGTCCAATTGTAGTGCTAATTGGGTTTGCAACATCATCATTTTTGTTTTGATGATTTATCTACAACTTGGTTGCGTTTGTACAAGATGAACTGAGGGTCTTCATTGTTTTCTTAAGTGTTTGTCGGGGTTCATTGCATTTGGTTATTTGATATCGGTGGTGGCAAATAAACCTAAAGGTTAATATTTATCATGCCTCGAAGAATAACGCTATCCTAACCTTCTTTTCAGGATGTTAAATTTGATCTCTCGATTACCAAGAACTCAAGAACTGAGCCACTTATAAGAGCTTGACTCAAACAATCTTTAGGTTTATTTTACCAAAATGGCTATTTCATTCAAAAGATGACATCATACTTTATCAAGTTGGATATATTTGACGGTGATAATTTCTTTTGGTGACAAAAGAACATGCACTTCATTCTTACAAGGTTGAAGGTCAGGCATTGCATCTAGATCGAAAGAGGAGAGCTTGCAAATGAAAAAGTGAGATAATTATTATCATATTTGCATGGGTCACATCCTCAATGATATGTTAGATGCCTTATTTGATACCTACCAAACAGTACGTGCAAAGGACTTATGAGACAAACTTGAAGCGAGGTCTATAGAATATGCTAAAGTAAGAAATTTCCTTTTACTTGTTTTAATAATTATAAGATGGTAGATGCAGGTCCATCATAGAGTAATTGATTGAGCTTGAATGAATCTTAAATAACTTTAACCAACATAAGATGAGCATAGATGAAACGAGTGTTAGCTGTATTGTATCGTGGGCTACGATCACCTATATAATATAGGTTATCGGGTGACACACCCAGGGACCCATATAAAGGGTTCTGGGCTAAACAGAAACCCGTATTTTTGAGGGTTTCTGAGGTTGGTGGTTCTCTCCCTCCTTGGTGTTCAAGCCTCTCAAAAATGTTCTATATGGTATCCGTGCAAGTCTCCTAACTCGGATTGTGATATATTTTGAGTATTTTTCGAAATATTTTTCTTTGTATTTGTTGTTTTGAAGTGGGAGACACTTTATTTGAGTGTTATGTAAAAATTAAGGTTTTGTGAAGTACTTTTATTTTCAGGTTTTTGATTGAATTGAAGTGCTCAAATTAGATGACCGGAAGGGTGTTAGAGACTCCCAATCTCGGTCTTATGATATGGAATGACAGTGGGGTACAACAATTGAGGGTTCTAAATTAAAGATTAGATATTTGATATGATAGCCGACCCGTCTAGTATGGGAAAAGGCATAGTTATTGTTTGTTGTATAGTAATTTTGATATGAAAGACATGAGAGAATAGTTGTTATTTTAGGTATTAGAATAACAAGAGAAGGAAATAATATAGGGCTTACTCAATCACATTAGGTTAAAAAAGTTCTAAAGAATTTTGATTATTTTGATTATTATTCAGTTTCCTTTTGATTTGATGTAAACATTAATTTTGTATCAAACAAAGGATGCCCTGTGGTATAATTAGAGTATACTATAATTATTGGATGCTTGATGCATGCAATGACATGCATTCGACCCAACATTTCATATGTATTAGGTAGATTGAGTCGATATACAAGCAATCAAAGTAAGAACCATTGGCATGATGTTTATCGAGTATTGAAATATTTGAAAGGAACAATCAACTTAATCTATAGTAGAAGTTCTTCAATTTTAGAAGAATATTTAAATACTAATTAGGTTATCTACTCCAAAGATCATACCTTTATAAGTAGTTGGATCTTTACTATTGGTGGGGTTCCATTTCTTGGGGTTCTAAGAAACAAACATGCATAACTGATTCCACCATACCTACCAAGTTTATAGCTTTAGCTTCGACAAGTAAAAAAACAAAATGGTTAAAAAATTTGTTTCATAAGATTTCGACATGGCCAAAAGCCTATGATACCCATATTGATGAATTGTGATAGCCAAAATACATTATAAAATGTTTATTATAAAATATATAATGAAAAATCTAAACATATTGGTCTTACACATAACTATGTTAAAGATCTTATAAAAATAAAATAACTTTTATTATCTATATAAAATTATAGTTAAATCTTGAAGATCCTTTGACGAAAGTTCGGACAAATAATTTGATGTGAAAGACATCAATTGGGATTAGCTAGGTAGGACCAATCTTTAGAATATTGTGAAGATTTGTAGCATATGTAGAAGAAAATGAATGGTACTTTTTCTCTGATGCATTTGCGGTTAATTTCATAATGATAAAAGCAGATTTGCTAAATCTTAAAATTTTGAACTAAGATCACCACATGTTAACATTTGGTGGCTAATGTATTGCAGAACGGTGTTGGAGGTTGGACAAGATAGTGCAACACACACACACAAAGGAAACATTTTCATCTTCAAGCATCTATGAGGTGTTTTGCGTGTCTATCTGGAAAAGAAGAGTCTTCCGAATGGATAAAACGGGATGACGAGGAAGGTAAGAATGTCACCGAGTTATCTTTTCAACCTTGAAAGTGATTTTAGAGTTTTATACTAATTTCAGGTTACTTTCATCTTAATGAGAGCAAGTACTGATGCATTTTGATTTGCTTTTGCTTTTGTAGAAGCTCCAGGCATCCAACATCTGAAAGTATACAATTACAAGGAACTGAGAAACGCCACTAAAGACTTCAGTTACGATAATAAAATAGGAGAAGGTGGCTTCGGTTCCGTGTATAAGGTAAATTATGTCTTAATCTTTCTACCTTTTGACTGGTCCTTTGTTTACAATGCAAAAGAAATGCTATTGCCTTGTTTCTAAGTAGATACTGCATTGAGGCTACTGAATTGTGAATCCTGATTTTCTCTACTAAAATGCTTCGTCTTTTGGCAGGGTATGTTTAAAGGTGGCATGCCCATTGCTGTGAAGGTTCTTTCTGCTGAATCAAATCAAGGTGCACGTGAATTTCTGAATGAGATTACTGTTCTCTCCAAGATTGAGCATAAAAATCTTGTTAAGCTTCATGGTTGCTGTGTGGAGGGAGATCACAGGATACTGGTCTATGACTTCATTGAAAATAATAGCCTTTCTCATACACTTCTTGGTAAACTTCTTGTATGAGAAAAAGTCCCGTCCTCTCTGAGTTATTATGTTCCATCTATATCGAAACTTTCACATTAACTTGAGCGACATGATTGATATACATCAGGTGGGCGCCGCAATGGCATTGATTTTAACTGGGAAGTGAGGAGTAAAATCTGTGTTCAGATTGCCCGTGGAATGGCATTTCTCCATGAGGAAGTTAAACCACGTATTGTTCATCGAGATATAAAAGCTGGCAACATCCTTCTTGATAAAGACCTTAACCCTAAAATATCTGACTTTGGATTAGCAAGGATTATCCCATCAAATGCAACTCATGTCAGTACCCGTGTTGCAGGGACAATGTAAGTGAAACTCTTTTGTCTTGGACCCGTATTAATTTTTGTTAGAAGTCAGTTTTGCATGATTTTTCTACAAACTATTTAGAATTGAAAACTTCTTGTAAATCTCATTTTACTTTCATCTGAAAGCATGATTAGAAGTGCAATGGACATGTAGGTTTTGTTTTTTCTGAGGAGCATGCTTAATTTATGGAACTGTTTATCTGTCAAAAAATCATATTTGTATCTTTTGAGCAGTAAGAGTACCTATTAACATGCTAAGGCATATTTCATTGTTTATCGTGCCAATTAAAGAGGTTATCTGGCTCCTGAATATGCCGTTCGAGGACAATTAACCCGGAAGGCAGATGTATACAGCTTTGGGGTTCTCCTTTTGGAAATAGTTAGTGGAAGATGCAATTACAACAACTGTTTACCTTCTGAAGAGCAGTTTCTTCTTGAAAGGGTGAGTGTTAAGCTCTAATTTACAAAATTATATAATGTCTTATTACCAAAAAGATGTTATTTTTGATATATAGAGCAAACTGACTAATATACATGTGCTACCTTTATATTTTTTGTACCTTGTAGTCAATAACCCTTTGTTTACTCAGATCTCGTGGCATGTAATGACTAACAGCTGAACTTGATATAAAAATATAATCCTAGATCATCATGTTCATATTGTCGTATCACCTCATCTTTGCACAATCTGACTAGGATATCAAAATAGGCATATTCTGGATGCTTGCAAATTCAACAGTATGTTGTGTAAATTTCAAACAGTGGATGCTGTTTTTTCTCATAATAAAAGTGGCAGTCCAAGGGGTTGTCCTAGCAAATGGATCAGAACAAAAGACAAGGCAAAGGAGAAAGTAGGGACAAAATATAAGTTTGCTTTATTATTGGAATGTCGTGTCTTTCTGTATGTTGTGCCGTGTCAGCAAACATATGCTTGTGAGATGGTTCCAAAAGGTAAGATAATGGATACAAATTCACCTCCTCTTGTAGCTGAGTTGATAAAATCATAAAAGTTGACAAAGATTATGTGGACAATGATAACTGATGTCATTTCTGCACCACTTTTAATTATTATATACATGCATAAATATGTATGTATGTATGTGTATCATGCTTTGGTCACTGTCTCCACTCATGGGCTTTATGTGTGTCAGTTGTGCACTTGTATATACTATTGCGTAATTTCTGATGTATCCTTAAGGTAAAGTAACTTAAGTAGTGTGAACACTTTCTACAAAGTAATACCGATACTTACTTAAAAATAAAGTAATATCTGGTACATCAGTATAATTCATGGCCAACCACATTTCTTAATTTCTGGAAGAAAATGTTTTTTCGTAATTTTATAATTGGTAGATGTTCCATACCATGTTATAAACTCAGCTTGCAGTTACGTACATATATTCTGGTGCTTTTGATTTGTATATATTTGGTACTCTCCTCCCTGGTTACTTTTTCATAGGGTCGCATTCTTTTGATAATGGAAAATCGCAAGATCAATATGAATCTGCTCCTGGCGTATATAGATTGAGCTCGCCTTGTGTGGGCACTAGAGAGGGCCCGTATGTGTAAAACAGTTTGGCTAATAAGACCTTAAGTTAAAGGACGATGTGTGTCTGGTACCGGTGTGAGAATTCCATGTTATAAGGCAAATTAACAAGCCGGGTGGTGTCTTGAGCTTTTGTGTTGTGCCAACAAAATAGCACATTTAGTTTAAGAGTTGAATTTCTTTGAGAAAGGTAAGTGGACGTCATCGAGAGGGATAAATATCACATAGGAAATGTAATTACGACAGTGTTGAGCGACAGTCATGTCCTAGGGTGGGTGATGTACGTCCAGCCATTTAAACCACATCAATTAAAGCTTAATTAATCACGTTCCATCTTGTATATATTTTTCTATTATTTGGTCATCTAACAATGTACAATTTAGATGATGGTATTTGATAGGTAGCAGAAAACTGACATTTAAAGTTGCAAGTCTTTTTGCATCACTCTTTTTCCGGGGTTTGAGGTCACACGGCTTCATACTCTAGCATCTGTATTCTAGAATCTCAGGTGCAGAGAAACACCTCATAAATTGTGAATATTTTCTTCCATTACCTGTTGAGAAATTATGCTTTAACGTTACTGTAAGATTTATAATTCTTGGACGGCGAGTGTATATATTCAATACTTTATTTTGACTAATCACATTTTTCATGTCAATGTATTTTGGGTCATGTTTCAACATTCTAAATGTATGGTGTGCATAAACTTGTAGGTTTGGGAACTATATGAAGCTGGCAGCTTGTTGGAGATAGTTGATTCCACAATGGTGTCTTTTGACCCTGATGAGGCTGTCCGGTTTCTCAGGATTGCGCTTCTTTGCACCCAAGATATGGCAAAGCGCCGTCCGTCCATGTCAATGGTTGTTAAGATGCTAACAAAGAAGGCTGACGTCAGTGATGAGATAACAAAACCCGGGCTCATCTCTGATTTCATGGATCTCAAAGTTAAGCATCCAAAAGAGACATCTGTTTCTAGTGGTTCCGCCACAGACAAATCAAGGGATAATGCTTACAATCGTCCGAGGGATGATGTTACACTTTCTTCCACATCCACCACAACTGCGCCACCCACAACATTCACTAGTGAAGGGAGTTCGTGATGCACTATAAATGATTTTAGAGCCAGTTTTCTTGTTTGTTTCATTCTGTTAGTAATGCAAAACGAATGAAGTCAGATCATGAAGAATTACAAGGAATTACATTCTCAAAGGCTTGATCAGGGCTATGGATTTCAGGATAGGAGAGAAGGCCATTGGCTTTTTTGGATGATCGAAGTGCCCTAAGCCTCCTATTTCGCCAAATGAATTACAAACTACAGAGATAGG
This sequence comes from Brasenia schreberi, assembly GCA_036023115.1. Taxonomy (NCBI): domain Eukaryota; kingdom Viridiplantae; phylum Streptophyta; class Magnoliopsida; order Nymphaeales; family Cabombaceae; genus Brasenia; species Brasenia schreberi. The sequence goes on from JAYKKT010000087.1 coordinate 1,629,187, forward strand.
GGGACAAAATCAAGGGAATTCTAGTCTAAGGAGAGTTACATTGCTATAAAATTTGTTTAATATGGTCCATTCGTCATTGAGTTTTAGGTAGTTTTCGTAATCTGCCTCTTGTTCATCTTACTGTACAGTCGTTTGAGTGTATACTGGATGCAAATATTTCTGTGTTTGATCTACATGATGTCTTAAACGGAAAATATGGTTGTCTGGTTGCGCAGAATGGGCTTGATTATTACAGCATTCATGATGATTAAACATAGATAGATATGGTCAATACCTACTGAAGATCGATATCTTTGACTACAGATATTTGCTTTGTAGCTTGGTATGCGAATGATATTCTTTGAGTAAAGCTCTCCACCCGCTTGTTCATTATAAAAGCAGCTTCGTCAAAAGTGTTCAAACTCCAAATATCTGACCATGCGAAGAGGTTAACCTCATTGAATCTAGCCTTACAAGAGACAGCAGACCAAGTGTGCCTTGTGGTAAGCCAAGGTAGAAAGCATAAGAAGTGTTCACTCCATTGCTTGTATGTTTATCTTACCTGCCGATCTCGTCTCTGTTTATGAGAGAAGCAATTATTTTCAGGAACAGTAAGACTGCAAATCCATTAGCAAGCAAGTGGAAGTACATCAATGGAAGGAAGATTTTTAACCTTCCTGGGTGCTTCTTCAAGCCAAACCAGCTGATTTTGAATGTACAGGATATCTAGCTAACCTGCGAGTATGTCACTCTCCTTTCTCAGATGAGCAGAGGAGCGACTTGCAAACTTCTGAGCAAGTTGTTTACAACCAACTATGATGGTTCCATTGTACGAGTTCAAATTAACAAACCCCTAATAGAGCTTAAATGCATAGTGAATAGTCTGCAGTCAAATTCTATCAGCATATCAAAAAGAAAAGATCAATTGGAAGCTGGGTTCCCTTGCAAACAGCCAAGACCTATATATACTACATCGCCTTCAAAGTCGCGCTCTTCCATGTCACAGCCACCAACAGCATGTAATTAAGCAAAAAACTCAATGTGAGGACCCCTAATACTGCTCTTTTGCATATTTACGGACATGAAATGCTTTGTAATCAAACAATGACCACTTGTAGGGGTGGCGATTTCCGACACGAGATGACAACCCTGCACAATAAAACTGGAAAAACCATCTTCTTGTCGACTCGATGTGGACGAAGCAATAGGTCCTGTTCAGGAGACTTGCCTTGACACGAAAACAGAATGACACAACATGAAGCTCAAAATTGCTGGCAATATTCACATAACATAAAACCTACATCGTCATCGACGTACATGAATACAACACCAATGTCATGTTAGTGTCCACACAATCTGACATGAAAAATATCAGATATGTTTTCGATACAAACACATGTTACTAAACGAACATTACCTTGAGCATGAAATTGCCACCCCTAGCCATTTGGATGATGGCCTGGCCCCCTCTTCGTGCTACTCTCCCTCCGACGAGAACGAACATGTTCTCAAATAGATGATCGAGCTAATTCTCCGCTCTTAGCGAGAGTCCTATGGTACCAGTAGAGCTGTCTGATTATCTCGGGCTCATTCGCCGGTAAGCCAGTTTTCACATGCAGAACCAGATCGGTGTTCAACAGGAACCATTACACAACCCATGGAAACATCTAATAAGGTGGGTGTAGAATGAGCTCAATATAAGCACGCCAGTACCTTTAGTATCATGACTTATTCAGAGATCACATGACGAAGCAAACGACGCCAACAGAATTCTAATTTTGAAAGCCGGTTTCAGGTGGGTCGGGCAGTATCAGTCCTTATAATTCATAATATCACAATTTCTTTGCCTTCAACTCTCTTCATTCCCTACCGGTATGAAAGCTTCCTGGGTAGACTCCCCTCCGCAGTTGAAGCTCGAAGTAACACATTTCGCAGCATTCAGTAGGATGACTCATGTAGACAACTAGACATCTTTACTTATTGAGAAGCTGAGATCACTCAAACCTTCAACATCATTGGAAGGGTTTGATTTCTAGTGAACACAATTTCATGTGTGTGTGTGCAGTCTCTAGCGCACAGGCAGCAGGATGGACTGTTTATGTGATTCCAGTTTAACAATAATATACAGGTATTTTGCGAATGCGCTCGCTAATATTTAGCACTACCTAAAAATTACATCAAGTACTCGCTTTACGTTGACATCTATCATGAAACTAAACAGCATGTATATTATACCAGTATTACCGGTAGAATATTGCATAAAATCTCATGCTGTTAGACTCGTGGGTGTGTACAGCTGTACCCAATTTTACATTTTCCAATTGGTATTCCCTTAATGTGCAAGTAGTGTGTGTGTGTCAGAGAGAGAGAGAGAGAGAATATTTACTAGTAATACCGATATCATATATCGTGAATTCTGTGATAATGTGTATGATATATAGCATTACCCAAAAATTTTGAGTTGATGATCCCTTTGTGGTGGCAGTACAACAGCATTACCCAAAAATTCTAAGTTCACAATCCCTGATTAGGCATATGGTGCAACCTCTTTCTCTCTCTCGTCTCTCTGTGGGTGTCCAGGAAACCGATAAGACGATAGGTACGAGCTAGTATCGGTAGCAAATCTGAATTCTTCGAGAATGTGCATTCACTCATATAGCATTAAGCAAAAATTTTAAGCGTGATATTCCCTTTACGTTGGCATATGGTGCAAGACCTTCTTCCCATGTGCGTGCGCAGCTTCTCTGTATGTGTGTGAAGGAAAAGAGAGGCTGGAAAAGACACACGTGTGAAATGGGCAAAGAAATTGATAAGATGATGTCAGCGTATACAGTAACTAGGCATATTCGCATCTGTCTGAATATGCATATACAAACACACACATATCAGTACCAAAAGCTCAAACTTTCCCACTCCCTTTTGTTGTCTGCATTACAATCAAGAAACGTTGGTCCTCATTGTAGGAACCAGTTACACCGACGAGTTTACATCAATTAAATTTAAGAGTTAAAAGAAACTGTGGGAGCTCTAGTGGCTGATGAATACATTCATAAGCAAAAGTAAATCATTAAATAAGGAATATCATCCAACAGTACATGACAACCGTGAAGAAAATATAACATAATACATGCTTTCAATCTTGGGAGCTGGACTTGAGCATTATATATAAATATACAGCGTGTATGAATGTGTCTTGTCTCACCTTGTTTATTCTGAAAAAGGAATATGGAAAAAAAGAAGCCTAAAAATCAGTAGTCAAACATAGAGAATATAAAACATCTTGTCGGTCAAGGGCACGAGCGAAGGGCTTTGTCATTTGGTGGTTTGGTGTAGAATAACGTGAAAAGGCTGAAAGAATGCTGTGATGGAGAAAGCAAACAACCGCACGCAAACACGCTTGCTTTTGTTCTCTAGGAGGGCAAAGGCTGCAGCAAACGTTCACACACGGAGAGAGAGACTTGCGTGTATATGCTGCAGACCATTTACCCAGAAGAAACTGTTTCGGAAAACACAGTCATCGAGACACGACAGAGAAAGAGGTAAGAGGGAGACGCAGTTGGTCCGAAACAAACAGTTTTAAGAGAATGATTCTATATCATAGAGAGATAAAACATATGTATAAACTTTACCTCACAAGGAAAATAATTCAAAGAAAAATGTAGAGCTCATTATCAGAATAACTGTAACATACACACGGTTGCCATATGACATAAGGTGTATGCGTGTATTGACTGTCATCTAAACAATTATATTTCTAAACGAAATATTTACGCAACGAGAAAGGATAATTAACATTACAGTAGCAAAAAGAAAATTAGTGGAATCATTTAGGGAAAAAGCGAAAGATTGAGATAGTTTATGCATGAAAAGATAAGAAAATAACAAGTAATTACCTTGCCTTTCAATTTGAGGTTGTATTTCACCGAGAACTCTTTGATCTGGGATTATTCCAGGAAGGAAAACTCCATCCACCTGTCATAAAGGATTTTGACCTAACAAAGACATTCTACCATGGAAAATCAGAAGACCATGAATTTGAAGCACTAATGTAGACTTAAAACCAAAGGAGAACCATACATTATAACAAACAGCTTTCATCCTTTATAATCAAATGCTCGGATTAATTCAAGAAATGGATGAGGATAAAGGTTCTTTCTTTTGTTCTTGCAGAAGGTATGAAATGGTTTCAGAGAGAGAGAGAGAGAGTATGCATGGCTCCTCGCACGCCACGCGCAGGAGCCGATCACGAAGGATAGGACTCTACCACGAGTGGCATACAGGGAGCCAGGCACAACCAATTACTCCTTTAGGTCCATCTTCTTTTGCTTCCATCGTCCTTCGTCTTTTATCACAATGCATCTCACTCTCTCCTTTGGCTCATATCTCTAATTAAGTCTGAGAGAGAGAGAGAGAGAAAAGGAAGAGGGAAGCGATGGAAAGAGAAAGCAAGAGATGATATGAGCAGGGTGAGCGGATGCTGGTGGATTTATTGAGTCGGTAAGGCATTGTTTAATACAAAAATGCAGACCGAGAACATCCAAAAGCAGCTAAGGGGCAGAACTCCAATAAAATAATCCAGAGAGAGAGAGAGAGAGAGAGATTAATGGAAAATGATCTCGCCCCACCACTGGTAAATGAAAGTCTAAACATCAGATCTCTATGACACAAATGGACACCAGCAGACCACTAACAGAAGAGGGTAGCACCCATTACAAAATTCACAGAGAGAGATATCAAAAGAATAGAGAGAGAGTGGGTTCCCTCCATTTTAGCCTTTACTGGGTGTGTTCTGGCTTTACTTTGCTCTAAAGCAGTCTGCTTTTCTCTTCTTCTGGAGAAGATAGATTTGTCTGGAGTGCTTGGAAGGATTTTGGATTCTTCACAAACCTACTAAACCCCCTCTCCTTGACAAACATGCACACAATCCCACATCTCCCTCTCGTCAGTCATATCTACCACCATTGCAATACAAAACATTAATTAAATATATAACTAGTTAATGTCTGTCTCAAAGTAACCAAAGACTAGGGTTCTCACTTTTACCTTTTGCCGTTTTGAGGGCGCGAAGACCTGAATCTCACCCTCCCTTTACGCTATTTGTGCCATAATTGCCCTACCTACATGTACTGTATGTATCTAGCACTTCTATAATATCTTTAAGAAATACTTTAGCTTTAATAAACCATCAAATCTTAGTCATTACATATATGCATAAATATAGTCGTTTTCCATTGAATTACATTGGCCAATGGATCATAAAACTGAGCTTAGACTTGTTGATATTCTGAGCTTCATGGTTCTTACATATAATATATCTTACTGGTTTTGCTTCACGTTTTGAACTGCAATAGAAGAGAAGGAACTTAAGTTGACAGGGAGACATGTTGGAGTTAATTTCTATGCTTTATGAAGATTAATCCTACCATTTTCTAAATTAATTATATTTTCCAGCAAATGGTATGAAGATTATATCATTTAATAGAAAATACAAAAAAATCATATCATGTTGGAAGACCTTTCTTTAAGACCAAAAGTATCATATGGAACCCTTGCTTGCAGCCCAAAATGAAGCGCTTACTAGTAATTGGATTTGGAAGTACTTATAGTAAAGGGCAACAACTTAAGAAAAATGTTTTTTTAACACTTAATTTCTAGTATTTATTTTTCTTGTAAAGTATATCACGAGAGTCCAAAGGCAAAGGGATGTTTGATTACTAGGTTGGGTATGCAAAACTATCACTACATCAGTTTTAACAATTAAATCTCAAGTAATTCTTGCTTTTTACTGTGCATTGAAGCTCAATTTGAAGAATGATATGCTTCTAGTTTCGTAGGCTCAAGCCTCGTAATGCCACACCTAAAAAAACACAATTAATCGGGTGCAAGCTGGGTCAGCTCACTATGGGGCAAACTAAGATCTCCCAACGCTGGTTTGCAATGAATGATCCGATACCGATACCTACGTAAGGAAAACAAGTGCCGAGCCTCTGAGAACCAAACCAAGCGTTGGTTCTATTGTTCATATTTTGGATATTACGTATTTACACAGAAGGAGAAAGATATCACCAAGGTGATGTTGATGGTTACTTATAGCCTATGTTATGATGAGAAGTTGCATTCTTACAGGCCTATATACATGCCTTCTTTGAAAAGCAAGAATCAAAATCATACCCTCAACCCTAATGGCATTTCGTTTACCAAGTCTGAACTTCGTTTGTCCAAATTCGGGTCCTGGATCCGTATCTTGCTGACCTATTTAGTTCTGCATATAATTTCTCATTTCCGTGTTGACAGAAAGGTTCATTAAAAAATAAAGTAATATATATATATATATATATATATATATAGACATATACCTTGCACGTTTAGGCCTTCTGTTTCACGGTAGCAATTCGGGTTTGTGTTTGTTCGAAAATATCAACACGAGCATGACCCCGAATCTTTTTGGTGTTACTTGAAGTGAATAAGTACACAGTTTTTTTGCGTCATGTTCGGGTTGGGCCTGGTAGAATACCTCACCCAGTGGTAGTCTCAGGAACTTTTTTTTTTGGAGTGATGCACAATTGTATTTGGGATGAAGGGCACTTGTAGTTTTTATGTACAGTGGCAAACTTAAAAAAAATTAGATTTCGGGTGAGATTCATGTCTCACCTTGCCCTAAAATGGGTCTGCGACTGACCTCACCTGAACCTAAACCCGAAACAACCCAAAAAGTCTATACAAGCAAGAAAGTTACCGGCTCGCCTGAATTTCATCCAACCGAACTCCCCTTTGGCACAAACAATTTCTAGGTCTGCTACTGGTGGGTTATCGAACTGCCAGTAATTTCTTGCCACAAATATCATTTGGCGTTGTTCATGTTTAAAACAGATCACATGACGTCCTTTATTCTTCTTTGGTTTGAACAGCACGTATTTGAAGTTTTCAGGTCGTGTTCGTGTCAGCTTTATCTGGGGTCTTACATTGTCAATGTGTGTGTAGGTTAATTGAAACGGGTTAAGTCCAAGTCTTGTGTAAAGACTCAGTGCCTTTGTATAATAGACCTGGCTAAAGGTTTATACATGTTTGATCCAAACCAAGATCCAATTTTATTCACGATCACCTGAAATCTGAAAATTTCGTGGTTCCACCATTGTATATAGAGAAATACAAATACTGTGTAGACATGAAATACGAACACGCCTCACCTGAAATACAAGTGGGTCTCACCCAAAAAAATCCTTGGATCCACCACTGTTCATGACATGATTATCTACTATCTAAAATTCTAAATAGCCAAAAACCAACAATAAAACTTTATTTAATCATCTACTTAATCGTGTGATCTTTCTAGTGCAATTGCACCAAACACCATTAAAAGTTGAATTGCACGTATTGTACCCTCTAGTTGATCGTGAACCGGAAAAGAAAAAGGCTCGGTTAAGGTTAAGGCAATTAGATGGTTAATTAGGGTTTATTACATGAAAAGTAGGTCAGTTAGGGTTTTGTTGGGGTTGGGTTTATTATTCATCACAAGATGGATCTTGGTTCGGACTTTTAAGATCTGGATCCGGATCCTGCATTTTGCTTTCGTTTATACTCTCGAGTCTCAACGACAAATAAAAGGAAGAGGTGAGGATGATCCATGACGGTCAAAATCCTAGCTTACGGTCAAAGGACAGGAAGGTCCTTTTCTTAGAAAGAGATTTCCTTGTGTCATGTCCTTGTCTAGGAAGAGATGTCCTTTTCAGTGATTTTGTCCTCCAGTTTTCCTCTTTTCCAAGAAAGTTCAAATTTTTATTCCTATGATTATTTAAATATTTTTTCCACAAGCACAACGAGGGGACAGATTTCGGGTTGTGTCAGTCCAGGGAGTTCCCTCTCATGGTAGAGGGAAGTGGGTCTAATGATGAGATTCCGTGGGACCCGCCTCCCTCCCCCTGCCACGTTGGTTGCTCAATGCTCATGCTGACACGGTTAACCACGGCCCCACCACTATCAGGTACGGGTGCTGACTTCACGATGACTTGAAAAAAAAGGCTGTGTTCGTGTTTTCTCAGGTCGACACGATAGTAACTGCATCGTCTTTGGGTTGTCCTTATTCTTCTAATGTTAACAGACACAGAAAGAACATGATCCACAGCTATGACATTTTAAGACACGACATGGAAAACTAAGAGACAAGTGGTGTTTGGGTCGATTTGATTATTGACACGAACAGGTCAATACGACACGAAAACGACACAAAATTGTATGTTTATGTTGACTAGCACAAAATTAGTTGTGTTCAGTTGATATGTTTTCTACATGAACACGAATAATAAGAATACAGAATGACACAGCACGAGCACGACTTGAGACACAATACTGCAGGCTGTTTTCATTCTTCACACGAAAACTCTAGTGTCTACCTAAAGTGACCACCCGTGTTCGAACTGACCTATTTTTAACCCAATTATATATCCACGAGGACTACCAAAACCACAACATTGACTCCTATGGGGTCGCAATTATATAAGGATCTTCTTTAGTGGAGGGACGGCCTGTGTTTCAATTTCGTGTTCGTGTTGTGACGATAACAAGCCACCTGACAGAACTGGTTTTATGTGTGTACTACTTCGTAAACAAACTTTTCCAGTTGTCGCCAAGGGTATCCGTAAAGGCATTATACTGCCCTGAACTTTGTGTTGTGCATCGTGTTTCTGTCATACCGATCATTAAAAAATCTGTCAGCCTGAATTTAATATTAGGGTTAGGACATGATATACTTTTCTCAATTACATATATTAAAAAGTGTTAGTTGCTTAATATTCTCATAAGTAAATCAGTTTTATGAAGGGGTGTCCGTTTGGTTTGGTTCTCTAAAAACTTCAAACCACACCATTTGTTCGAGTTTAATTTGTCTGTAAACCGCGGTTCTCCGGCTAAAGAAGGTTAAATGAATCTCTTAACATTAAGACTGATAGTATAAGGTGCAAAATGCAAAGTAGATAAAATATATTATGAAGAATAGGTCAATTCACTCTTTTTATTTTGCATCAATAGGAATAACAATACAATTACTAAAATTGAACCTTAATATCACAACTGTGACCAAATCGATATCACTACCCAATACCCAAAGACCAATTGATCACAGTTGAAGTCCTTAATTAATCCATATCATCTCTTTGTGTATGTGTAATGTACTGTGGTGGATCTAGATTTTTTTGTGGGGTGGGGTGAACTGCCTATTCGACCATGAAGATGGGTGAAGTATGCAGAGTAGCCATTGATTTGATAATTCCCGATAACTTTTCATTGGTTTTTCGAATTTCAGGAAATCTTTTGTCAATGTAGATCAGTCACTGTGCATGTATATATGTATGCAAGTATTATATATGTATTTAATATGAAATAGTTTGGTACTAATTGTTTATTTTCAAGCCTTAACTCGAGATCCAAGCCATACATTTCTTCTTTTCAAACTGAACCAAGCCAAACCAAAAAATGAAAGAACTGAACCAAGCCAAACCAAAAAATGAAAGAACTGAACCAGGCTGCTGGGATCATCTCCATTATGAATAGGTTCTTTAACTCTCCTTGTTAAATATGTGTCCAGCGATCTGGTTCCGGTTCTAGTTGGTTCCTACAGAAATCATGACCGACTCGTAGACTCCCGGTTTTAAGGGTTTTGGTTTCAGGTCATTCTTGAGGGGGATCGGTTTGGGGTTGATTCCAAGATGGCTGTGTACATGTCACTTGCTCTATGAGACAGACTTGTACCATTTTTGATGCTTGATGGTGGCAGAATTTTGTTTATGGGCAGCTAAAAGAATTTCTACATCTTAGTCAAAAGTATGCGAGTCTTCTGTATAGAGACATCAAACCTTTCCAAATAATCTTTTTCGATTTTTGAACTTTGAAATAGAGAAAAAAATGACCTTAGTGACAGACCTTTTGGATGCTATTGGGGTTTCTTAAGATCATCATATCTCTATATGATCATCATCAACCTATCTTGTCCTATCTACATGGTGTGATACAAAAATATATAAAGAAAAAGAGAGAAGAAAGATATTGGCAGATATGATATGCAAGCTTGCCATTTTGAATAATATTTGTAATCATCATAATGAAATATTATTGAAAGGAAAAGAGTGGTTGTACTCATGCATCTAAACTCCACACATGGTATGGTTGTATTGGTTCATAGTAAGACCAAGTCGGGCTGCAGGAGGATTGCATTAGGTAGCCGATGATGTAAAACTTGGTAAGATCTTTTGTATATGGAATGAAATGATGTTGCCCACCACTGATATTGTGTTCTATCATTACTTTTTAAGGATATACATATAATAACATTTTTCTTCATATCTTTTTGAAAACCCTTTAAAAATTTTAAATTATATTTATGGTGCTGAAAAATAATGGGTGTGCATGTCAAAAATGGGTAGGATATGGTTTTATGTGTATATAAACCCACTTTTCTTTTGGCACAATGGAGAGGTCAAAGCCAATGCAAGTTTTGGGTGTCGAACTCATGATCTTTATCTTGTGAGTCCCACTTTGTGCTATATATGAATCCACTTCGGTGGCTTATCCTTATTGGAAATCACCTCCTAGGATACCCAAGTTGGCTAATAAATGTCATGTAATTCTTTATCTAAGTACACACTTGCATTCAAACACGTCAAACCTTCTAAATCTCGCCATAGAAGACTCATCCACCTTTATGCGGCTACTTTGCCCTATCATATCCTTCGAGGCTGCAGCAAGACACGTGAACTAAGATTATATATATGTGTAGAGAGAGAAGATTTATTGAATTTTGTGTACCATTGCTGCTACCTTCTCTATCCGTTACGTTTCAAAGATATGAGTATAATGTTATCGTATTTTTTGAAAATTGTTAAATATTTTTAAATTATAATCATATCATAAAAAAGTAATGAGTAGACATGAGTAAAAATGACAAAGGTGCATAGGATTCTCTTTACTTATATATATATATATATTTATTTATTTATTTATTTATTTATCAACCAACTTTAAGAGGATGAAACAAACCAAAGTAAAACTTTGAGACTAAGACCATCACTTGTGGGGCCTATGCTAGGGATTAACTTGCATAGAGAATGCAACTTGTTCACCAGTTTTGAAACTTTAGTTTAATATGCATAGATTTCAAGAAAAAATAAAATTTCTCAAAATTTATGTCAACTCTTTTCTTCATTATACTGTTTTTGTTGAAAAATCGAAGCACTTAAAATAGTATTTTGGTTACGTTTATATCCATTCAATTAGTTAGCTTAACATGGTTTTGTAGCATTATAGATACATAAATATTATTACATACAATATAAGAATCTTGGAAGAGCTGATTTTGTATGAAGCTCAGGAACTTAACATGTCGACTAGAGTTAGGCTTGTGCAAAAGATCTCAGTGCGAGCTAAGCCGAGCCGAGCCATAGTAGCTCAGTTCACTGTTGGGTATACCTACAACTAAAAACTTGGCTTGTTGATCAGTAACATTGATCAATGCCTATCAGTGTGTCCCTTTCGATAACGCATGGCTGCCGCTTATCATCATCATACGACAATGTGCAAACTGATGTGCCATCTATGTTCACCACCTTCTATGTGAGAATAGCACAGAGAGCGATAGCTCACCTGGCTAGGTGGTCTACTCGCAAGTTGAAGGTCATGAGTTCGATACGTGGGCGTACATCTTCGCTTTGGTGTAAATATCATGAAAAATAAGATATTTTCCTTTTACATGTGTTATTAAAACTAAAATATTTTCTACATTAATTGAGTTTTTACCATGGAGCTACTTAGTCACTTAGTGTTCTCCAATAGACTCTCAGCTGTTCATATCACAGATGAGGAGGAATGTCACTGCCAATGTGGTCCTGTCAGTATTTTCCTGTTATAGTACATAATGGTGGTCTAGGAAATCTTTTACTGTGAATAGCTCACGGGTTTTGGGGTGGGGTGAACTATTTCATATACATCATGGATCAACCCTGCTTGCTTAACATTTTTTTTATTTAATTTTCTAAAATTCGGTAATATATCGATGAACTGGATAAGGGTCGACTCAAGTTGAAGGTCACATGAGTTTGATTCCCAGACATGCATCTGGCTTAGGCCTCCTCATTACACCACCACCACCACCACCAATAATAATAATAACGTTTTCACTACACGGCTGGTGAATGGAGTCTTCAATACATTTAGTTAAGCATTCTCATCAGTTTCCATCATTATTGACATATTAATTATGAGATTTTACTCATTTAGTAAAGTAATACTAACATTTAACTCAAAAAATATAGGATCACATTTCATATTTTCTTCCAAAGTCGACTTTGAGGTCTTCTGCCTCTCATCATCTAACCACTAACAACACCTTCTTATCAAAGCTCTACTCGGCCACTACTCCAAGTGTCCAGACTGCCCTAATCACCCTCCCTCTCTATCATTCTATTCATTGACGTCCAAAGTTAAGGAAACATGATAAACTCTCGAGTATTCTACAAATTTTTTATGATAAAGATGACGAAGCTAAATGCATGCTCCAAGTATCGAACTCATGACCTTCAACTTGTGAATCGAGCCCTTAACCAGATGAGCTATTGCTCTTTGTGCATTATATTACACGTTTGGCACGATTATATTGTATTTATCTACTTAGAGTTAAGAATATTCTTTCGTGTCACTAAAATTTCTTATTACCCATGCTTGAACCGATGGTCAACACGTGTAGGGACAGCGTGTTGGACTTTACTAGCACCAGGAAACATTTCACTGTCATAAAGAAAAGGGAATGGGTTTTCGAGTTGGTGGTTGTCGGCAAGTTGTTGAACTCAAGATGGTTCATCTCTGGTTAAAAGCCTAACAATAGGGTGGGGGGGGGTTGGTGAAACTCATCTTGGGTCAATAAATACTTTTTTTTTTGTAATGAAAAGGAAAAGTGGTGAAAAAGTAAAAGGTAAACACCTGCTTAAAGCAGCAAAAGGCAAAATTTCCTTGCGATTTTTTCTTTATTTAAATGATTAAATCTCATTTTCTGTAGTACAGATGAAAGCAAATAGTGTTTGTCTTTGTTTGGATAGCATTTAGTTTGAAATGGGAAATTTGAAACCTAGGAAATGAAAGTGAGAATTCTTTCTTTTATTTTCTTTTTGTGTATGATACTGGAAGAAGTAGCTTGGTCAAAACGGGTAACAGGAGTTGAGTCTAGTGTATTGTTGAGTACGTACAAGTGAGCCAAGCTGCGGACAAGTTTGAGTCGAGCTCGATGTGGTGAGCCGACTCAAGCTCGACGTGGTGAGCCGACTCGAGCTTGGTAGTACTCGACTTAATTGTGAGCGATCCAAGCTTTGTACATATTTATAAATAAATCTAGAAAGTCTTAATTAAGAAAAGTCATTAATATGTGATCCGAAGCTATGGAGTTTTGATTGATTACATTCAAATTACTGCTCAAGTTTGGCTCATTCACGAGCTCAATTGATTTCTCTTCTCTATGAAGGTTTATACATATTTTAAACAAACCATTCAATTTGATAATCATAATCTCCTACGAATTGCCGAAACAATGGATCACTAATCTCGTGTAGTTCATTACAAGCCAAGATCAGTATTGATCACCGGTGAATTACTTAAACCAGCCAACTCTGCTTTCGGTTGGTCACATTTGGATCACAAAGTTTAAACTGTTATTATCATTCTTTATATATATATAAAGAGAGAGAGAGAGAGGTCTGTGCTCAATCTTTATCCATACTTAAATCTTCTCAAACATCTCGACTGTTTAATTGATGCAATCAACAGTAGGTGTTTTAATCCAAAAAATAATTTTGTATTATTGTACTTTTCATACTCACATTTAATACATAATAGTACAATCAGATTTAGTTGAGCATCTCCACTCCTCTCTCTCTCTCTATGATTTAAATGGATGACTTTGATAATATTCTTCAAGATTTAAAACTTTCTATCAACACAAAACTGCCCAACCAGATCGACTATTTTGATCTGTTAAAAATATCATAGTTGGTGTCAACCCAGTTACCTGCGACCCAGTCGCGGAAAATCCAGTTCTGATACCTAAGTTCGCCAACACTAATATTCACATTACTAAGGATAGTTTTCGGACACAACATGAAAACATAATATGAAACAATACCCGAAAAGTCTGTTGCACATGTTCATTCAAAGCGACAAAACAGTTTGGCTTTCAGCTTTGAAAAACGTGCTTTGGCACAAACATGAAATGACACAACACGAATACGACATGAAATACATTCATATGTTGACGTTTCAATGTACAACACAGGGTGATCCACCACAAGTTGAGACCAAAAGTGAAATGAGGCCTTATCACTTAGCATTCAAGTTTTGAAATTTTAGAAATATATATTTTTAAAAATCTAATCCTTCTAGCTTTTTAACATGCAAAATTTTTATTTAAAATTTTATAATCAAGTTCTTATAACATTTCCTTTTCAGTCGATAAATGGCCAACCCATTCAATCTCTCGCGAAGCCAACATTTACTAGAATAGTTAATACAATTCTAAAAGCAATATATGCATTTGGAAAAGAATCAAGTTTTTTATATGATTAAGTATGCTAATTCGACTATTATCTTCTATAAGTATAATTTCTCTTAAATTTTGTAACTCTAAAAATAAATTTAAACCATCAATATCAGGGTATTCATTATATTTTAAAGAACATTCAATAATGAAACAATCTTCTTTCAAATTATTATCTTCTAATTACTTCAACTTTTTATTACTAAATAAGAAACTAAAAGTACTTTCATATATTTTAAATTGTTCAAATATACTTTGGAGTGAAAATTTGCTTCATCTACAATACGTAAGAAATACTCAATTCTAAATGTTTATTCTAAAGATGTTCATATTGTTTCTTTCGACAGATAGTATGTTTATCATGAAATTTAGGGCTTGCATTCATTTCCAATACAATTTCTTAAGAAGAACTCGAATCCATTTTCTCAATATTTTTTGAAATAAGATAAAGGGCTTTTAAAATAATTCATAGAAGATATAGCATTTAGAAGGAATAAAATTATAATATATTTTTGTTAATATTAAGTATTAATTCAACTTTATTGTATTAGAGGTTTAAATCTTATATAAAATCTAAATATTTGGGGCCTACATTAATAAGTGCATAAGTTTTGAGTTCTAAGTTTATTTAGTAAAAATTTATTGAGGCCCAAGTCTTTTTAATAAATTCTTTTTGCCTACAAAAGTATATATTTTAACTAAAAATTTGAGGCCTAAAAGATCGGTGGTCTAAAGCGATGCTTTAGTGGCTCCATCTACGAGCCGCCCATCACAAGCCGACGACGTAAATGACCCGAAAAGTTCTTATTGACTGTTCTCCACAGAAACATGAGATCACAAGACATGAACGGCACATGAAATATATTGCCAACGTTTTCATACACGACACGATAACCTGATACGAAGCTGACCCAACAAATCCATGTCCATCCATAATAAAACAAAAATTGCAGTATGAAGAGAATTTGGGTGAATATTTTTAACACAAACAGAAAATAATGCAACGTAAACACGAACCCGAACACGATGTGGCAGCCCCTAATTTAGTTTTAACGTTTCCAATGAGCTATCAAGTGTCCTACACTTTTAAGGCTAAACAAGCAAATCCCAATTTCCCAACTTCGTGAAATTGCCAAATCAGGAAAAAGACAATTGTAAACCCTAGTCTTCTTTCACAAAACCAGAAAAAGATCTTGCCTGACAAAGACAAGTTGGACCTTGTAAAAATAAAGCAACCAACTAAACTACGAACTTTCAAAACTTTCTGCTGATAGAAACCTTGATCCATATATATATATATATACATATATATTATTTGTTTTTATTTATTTAAAAGAAAGAATAAAGTTGGCGGGCAGCAACTTACTTTTCTCTGAGAATTTCCAGTTCACGAGGAACATGCGAGGAATGGGGCATCGAATATAAAACTTAGAGACATAATTTTAAATTAAATTTGAAAGAAAATTTGTTTGGGGAAAAGAAGCCTTGGGGTTTGACTTGACCGTTGAAAGCAAATCATTAGCTTTTGGATTCCTGAAAGATATGGAGAGGTTGTATCTTTAATGCATCTAACAGCTTTCTTCTCCACCATCGTTCTCCATCACAGAAATCGATGCTGACACGGCACGTGAAGGCTTGGAATAAGAAGAAGGAGAACGGATCCGAACCGGATCCAAATGGGGAAAGCCTGTTGGGGTGTGTGTGCCTCGTGGTGGTACCGTTCTGGATCCGTGCTGTCCCAGTTAGACTCACCACCCCCAAGGAATAATTCGGGCGGACCGGGCCCCGCATGGGTCCGACATAGATCTGAAGCAGCACCAACTTATCAATAGAAGCAGTGATACGTTAAGTGGCATACTCTCTCTCTCTCTCTCTCTCTCTGTGCGTGTGCAGCAGCACATTTTGCAGAGATGCTGCCATGCTTTCCAGAACAGCTTGGCGCGTATGCAGTCACAAAGATCCCAATGGACCCACAGAGGGTTTCTCAGTGCCTGTTGGCGTCTGTTTCGGTTCTCTTTTTCTGTTTTCCTTTTATTTCGTGTATGTTTGCTGTAGAAATGGAACACAGTGCCTGTTGGCGTCTGTTTCGGTTCTCTTTTTCTGTTTTCCTTTTATTTCGTGTATGTTTGCTGTAGAAATGGAATACAAATGTATATAGTTTTTGGGTTACCGACAGAGGCTTTTTCATAAGACTGTATCAGAATCTCAAAATCTATATATCTTTCATGTTCTCTATTCTTTGTATTTATTTCCTTTTACTAGCCATATTTTTTTTTTCGAGAAGAATGTTTAACTTTTGAAAAAGCATACGATCTCATAAAATCCGAGAAGAGAGCCCTTCTTACCATATTTCATAGTTGTTGTTAGTAATGGGTCGCCATCCACCACTTACACTGTCACACACATAAAGAGTCATATCTCGTGAGCAACTTATCTCCTAACTAATATTATCAAAACATAAATTCAGCAACTCCTTTTGATTTGAACAAATGGGCTGGTTGTAATTCATTGGTTTATATTGAATTGAAATCGATAAAATAAAAACACACTTTCTATTTTCTTTTCCATTGAGATGCATCGAGAGGCGAAGACGTGCAGAGACACATAAACACACATATGTACGCATGTATGTTGCACTAAAAGGTTGTATAAGATGAATCTGATAAACTTGCAATAGGCTATCCATGTCGATAAGTTTCAACCCATCATCAAAGTTTAACTTCATCCAACTCTGAATGGCTGCAAACGAACCCAAAATGTAACGAAAGAGTGAGCTCTGGAGAGTAAACCTGGTTAGACTAGGCTGTAATCTTTTCTTCTGCAAGTATCTATTAGGAGATGTATCTATATGTTCAGAGAGAACCGATTTTTAGCTGTCATCAGCATCTATCATAGGAAATGTCTAACGAAAAAATTTAAATAGAGAAATAAAGAGTCTGCGCATTCACGCATAAATGAATTTAAAGAAAGCATATGACATACTTCCAAAGGATATTCTTTGGAAGCTTGGAGTAAATTAAAAGGAGCATCCCCTAAATCCGGCTCTGTGTGCAACTCATGTTATCATTTCATGCAATCACTTGTGAATGAATAATCTAAATTTTGTATATATGTTCGAGGATAGAGCACCAGTGCATGAGAAGCTTCTAGGCAGGTTTCATCGATATCTGAACACCCATCTTATACTACACACTCGTAAACTCTACAACAACAACAATTAAGCCTTTTCCCATACTAGACTGAGTCAGCTACATGGATTCTTTGTTTCAACATATCCTGTGCCATGTTAGCAGTTAACTCATAATAAGCTAGATCATTCTTTATTGTTTCTTTCCAACACTTTTGTGGTCGTCCTCTACCTCTTTTAATACTTTCCAAATTTAGTTTTTCTAACCTTCTTACATGTTCTTCTTTTGATCTTCTTTCTATATGTCCAAACCATCTTAAACGATATTATCACATTTTATCCTCTGTTGGTGCCACTCCTAATTTGTTTTTAATAACCTCATTATGTATACGGTCTTTTCTTGTATGACCACTCATCCATCTCAACATCTTCATTTCTGTCACAAACATCTTTTGTACATGTTGATGATTAACTGCCCAACACTAGAACCATAAAACATGGCAGGCCTAATTGCTGCTCTATAATATTTACCTTTTAATTTTAATGGTATCTTCTTATCACAAAGAATACCTGATGCTCCTCTCCATTTTAACCAACCAACATTAATTCTATGCGTAACATCTCCATCAATTCTTCCATCACTCTCAAAAAGTGACCCTAGTTATTTAAAACTTTCCTTTTGGAGGAAGCAATGTGTGCTAATTTTAATTTTTATGTCCTATGAAGTAACCAAATGATCAAACTTACATTCCATATATTTTGTCTTTGTTCTACTAAGTCGGAGGCCTTTGCTTTCTAATGTTTCTCTCCATAGTTCTAATTTTTATTAACTTTTTCCTTAGACTCCTCCACTAATACAATGCCATCTGTAAATAACATACAAAGGTACTTCATCTTGAATATGTTTTGTTAACTCATCCATCACCAGTATAAATAAGTATGGACTTAAAGTTGATCCTTGATGTAACCCAATATTAACTTCAAAGAAGTCAGTCGTTCCTTCATAAGTCCTCACACATGTTTTTGTACCATTATACATGTCTCTTATAAGGTTAATATATGTCAATGGAATACCTCTTTTTTCCAAAGTTCTCCAAAGAACCTCTCTCAGTACCCTCTCATAAGCTTTTTCTAGATCAATAAATATCATCTGAATGTCTTTCTTTTTTGCTCTAAAATGTTTCATAAGACATCTCAAAAGGTGAATTGCTTCAATAGTAGATCTGCCTAGCATGAATCCAAATTGGTTCTCTGTTGTACTTGATACTTTTCTTAACCTATGTTCGATAATTCTTTCTCACAATTTCATAGTACGGCTCATTAATTTGATACCACGATAATTCACACAATTTTGAATATCTCCCTTGTTCTTATACATGGGTATAAGTGTACTTATTCTCTGTTCCTTGGCATCTTTTGGTTTTTTTATATTTCATTAAATAATCTTGTGAGCCAAGTGATTCCTATTTCTCCTAGTATTTTCCAAACTTCTATAGGAATATTATCTGGTCCTACCGATTTACAACCCTTCATATGTTTAAGAGCCTCTTTGACTTCATTCTTTTGAATACGTTAGTAGAAATTGTGGTTTATATACTTTTCCGATTTGGTTAACTCTCCTAAGCTAATACTATCATCTTTATTTTCATTAAAAAGATTATAAAAATAGTTTTTTCATCTATTTCTTACATCATCATTTACCACTAGAATTATTTCATCCTCATCTTTGATGCATCTAACATAATTAAGATCTTTAGTTTTCTTTTCTCTAGCCTTAGCTCTCCTAAAAATATCTCTTTCATCATCGCCTTTTTCGCTTCCTTCTTTGCTTTCTTATAAGCCACTAAAGTTTCACTAGTTTTCTTAGCATAATGTAATTTTTAACATGTCCTCTTTGCCTTGATTTTATTTTGCACTACTTCACTCCACCACCAAGCTTCTTTTTGTGCCGATACACCTCCCTTAGATTCACCTAACACATCTTTCGTCACTTTCCTAATATGTATAGCCATATTCTTCTACATATCACAAGGTGTACCAACATAATTCCAAGCATCTCCTTGAATGACTTTTTATTTAAATATATCTTCTTTCTCACTTTTGAGGTTCCACCATTTAGTCCAAATACCTCAATGCACTATTTTCTTTTTTGTCTATTTTTTATTTGTAAATCCATAACTAAAAGTCGATGTTGAGTGGTTAAACTTTCTCCTTGAATTACCATGCAATCTTTACAATATGCTCTATCTTTTTTTTCTGCAAATAAAGTAATCAATTTGTGTTTGTGATAAGCCACTCTTATAAGTAATTAAATATTCATCTCGTTTTTTTGAAGATTGCATTGACTATAAAGAGATCAAATGCCATAGCAAAATTTAAAATCTCCCTACCTTCCTCATTTATATCCCCAAAACCAAAGTTTCCATGAATACCTTGATATCCTAATGCCTCTTTACCGACATGTCCATTTAAGTCTCCTCCTAAACAAATCATCTCCCTTTGTGGAATCTTTTGAATCACCTTATCTAACTCTTCCCAAAAAGTTGTCTTTAATCTATCTTCTAGGCCTACTTGCATAAGCACAAACTATATTCAAAACCTCTTCTCCTAATACTAATTTCAACATTATGATTCGGTCACCATATCGTTGTATGTCTACTACACTATCCTTTAAATCTTTATTTATGATAATACCAACTCCGTTTCGAGCCTTTTCTTTACCGGAGTACACACTGGTAAACTCTATTTAAGCAAAATAAATGGTCAATAAATTGGGGCATATATGGTTGGCAATGGTGCATCTAATGTGTTGAAAGGAGATACAGAATCTGTTTTTGATTTTCCGAGTAAAATAGTAATAGCACAAGATTAAGCTCGATAATGGTCAAAAGTAATGTAGTGGAAGAACGCTTGGTTTTGGTTTCAATATACCATTTGAATTTGAAACTATCATAAACACTGTTCCATGTATATCACACCAATGGTTTCGAACATGGGAAAGTCTTCTGCCTGAACCTTTTTTTTACAACCCCACTTAGTTTGGAAGAATGCTTGGTTTTGGTATTGAGCTTCATACTGGATTCAACTTCCACTTTCTTGTCGTCCACTTGTTTGGCAGTGCATCTGGTACCAATAGCAGCTAATTTGTCGCAGAAGCTTCAATTTTAACCATGTTTAGTACCACTAACTTAAACTATTGCTGCCATTTTGCTGTACCAGTGTAGGTTCGATGGTTTTAATGAAGCTTATTCTGTTAGCAAGGGCTCAAAAAAAATCATATTTACGGGGACTTTTGAATTATGTGAATCTTTATTGATCGCTATTTATCAAATGGATCGCATGGTATTTTCATTCAATATTTACTGTCATTTTCTGGCAACCAGTAGTCTATGACAGATCGAAATAAGGGAGGTTTCATAGACTCAAGTGTTGTGATTCATTTGGCAATTACACTCCGTATTTCACACGGCACTAGATTGCACAATAGATTGTTTGAGTCTGAAGTATGCCATCTATTGTCATCATCGCTTTGATTCATGGCCTGGTGCATTCATGTGTGCAAGAGAAAATCAATTTGCTCTTCATAAAGTCCTTCCGTATTAGAGTAGGATGCGGTTGGTCACCTGATGGCATGACATATAACTGCCAAAGATCTCTATTGCTTCCTTTTATTGAAGAATTCAGTAATGATTCTGAGACCATAAGGCACACCTGTGTAATAGCTTGTCTGAGTGTGGAGGATACCATCCATGGCGACAACAGACTTGATTCATGGCTTTGTGCATTCGCATGGGGCTGGTAAACAAGTCAAACGAATTGAACTTCTTTCGTTGCTTAATTCATTTTCTACATGAGCGAGTTGGGCTAATCGACAAATATATATATAGAGTTGCTAGACACCTTCTTATGCCACTGTTAAGGAGAAAATGATGCACAATGATAGCCAACGTAACATGTTGCGAGTTGGGATAAAATGATGCACAACGATAACATGTACCTAGACTCCGAGAAAATGTAGACAGGAGAGAGGTGAGGAGAGAGAGTACACGAGAGTTAATTCATGGATTAGGGTCCCTAATCCGTCTCTATACTAAAGCCAACGGATCCACATAGTCATACATCTTCACTCGCAACTGTTCTCGCACGTGGAAACCATTTAACTGTTAGATGAAATTTTTTTTTGTGTAAAAAGATAGATTAAAGACAATTTTCAAACCCAAACTCAAGCTCAACTCAATGCATGGGTACACACGGGTATGTGGTTGGTCATCCATGTCCTCCTCTTTAAACTAAAGTTTATAAGCTACCATTTATATAAAAAAGACACGTGAGATTCTTTCACACATCAAATTGGGATTAAACTTTGTCTCTTAGTCTTCTCATGCATGTCTCTCTCACTTATGACTTTTACCACTTTACGACTTTCATATTTATCAAAAAAGCATCAAATAAACATTTAAGGATACTTAACATAAACTAAATGTAATTAATGCAATGGGCTTAATTGGCCCAACCATCATTAATTCCAATATAGATATCATATTAAATGGATATAGATGTTAAAGCAAAAGTTTACGTTAATGGCATAGAGATGTAAAGGAGATCATATGATCAAAGTGTGAAGATGATAATTGAGAAAAAAATATGCACCCACATCCTCGTGTCATAGCTTGGATGATATTTACCGGGCATCATCATGACTTTGAAACAAGAAAAATAAATTAAGATTAGTAAGTTTCATGAAATTTAGCATCTCATTAGTTACTGTAATCCTGAGGCTATGCCACAATATGGGTGCAGGTGCCATTGCCGGCATGGGTTGGAGCGCAGAGTGCGAAAATTGGATGAGAATGGAAGCAACATATGCTAGAAAAGCCCATTATCATAGTTCGGTGGAATCAACGCAGATGCCACATTAAAAAATACATTGTTGGTAAAAGGAAAGTTCAACAGCAGAAAGAAGAAATTGACTGAGACTTCTACTCTTGGCATTTTAACTTAAAGCATTTCTTGAACCTTATGTTGGTGACGATCAGCCTTTTCAGTCAACCAACAAATAAACCATAAGGAGGTTCTACTGATCATTGTAAGTTCCGATACATAACCTGTGTCTCAGAGGCCCAATGATACGATTCATACTGTATTGTCTGATCAATGCTTCCTAAAACATAAGCAGTTGAAGATTTGATACAATAAAGATCGAACATGCCCGTGTATTGGTCTATATCGTAGTAATACACGCTGACACATCCTTACTGATGACAGACGGGTGTATCATATCAAAACCTTCAGCTGTATGATACGCATCTGGACGTTCTAATATGATACTTACAACGAGGATAATGCTTGCGCTGTCAGAGATAAACTGCTTACATTCATTTTATTTTCATTACTTGCATATTCGTTTTCATGGATCAACTCAAAAGTTTTGGGTGTTCAAGCTGTAACTGCAGAACAATAATGGCGAGTGGTTTCAAGCGGTGTGTAAAGGACAATAATGTTAAGAAAAGATTCAAAGAGATAGCGACAAATGCCTGAGTCAAACATCTCTGGTTTAGCCGGATCTTAAGTTCATGTTTCAGATTCTTTGTTGTATACCATAAAATTATGTAAATGTGCCAATTGGTTGAACTTCGAATCCCTAAATTCCGGTTATTCATCTAATACAGCAAAATAATTTCTGTTGAAAGATTTGCTGCATTACACAGCGAAAGTCCTCCTCACGTTCAGCGTATTTGACTGTATTTGATGGAGGTCAACATAATCTTTCCTTTTTAATTATACTATTATTAACATTTTGTTTGTTTAATAGTTTCAAGAAGTTTTTGGGAGATACTTGATCGGCGTGATCAGGCATAAAACTAAGTGGTTGGGACCCTCTGTCCTCGAGGGCCTACAATACTTGGACTTCACATGGTTCTCACATGAATAGAACCCCGAACTGGATTCTGCTCACATCGTTATATCTAGTTTTTGATTTCTCTCCCCCCGGTACATACACACACGTACGTATGTATACGTAAATGCACACGTACGTATGTATACGTACATACATACGTACTTGTGTCCCTCTCTCTCTCTGCTCTCCACTGGCGCATCTCCTATTTGAGATTTTGACATATTTGAAATGGAATACATAAGCAGGAATGGAATACAGCCTTCGGTATCTGCTCTCCACTGGCGCATCTCCTATTTCCCTCCATAAGTTCTGGAAGAATTTTTTGGGGAGAGAATTTGACATATTTCTGCCAAATCCTTTTAGTAAGGTAGGCAACAACGATTGTCACGGCGGAGCCACTTTCCTTTCTCCGCTTAGCAAAATCTCAACCCAACTTCATCGAGCTAGTAGCGAGTGCATATATATTAGGGTCTCTGATAATCGAGTGAAAGTAGCATTCTTTTTCAAAGAGAGTAAAGGTGTGAGGTTTCAGTCTCAACTGCGAGTTGTATAGTGAGGGTTGTATTGTGCGCCGCCCCCACTCCGTGGCCTTATAGTTCGCCCCGTGGGATCGGTGGAATGAGTTGTTTTGTATGCCTATATCCACAGAACGGTAAGCTAAAGGATTGTTTTGCAAGACTGATGACTAAAGCCCAAGGAGTTATATATATATATATATATATATATATATATATATATATATAATATATATATATGTAGAGAGAGATCTGCCCTGGGCCATTCCCTTCGCCAAACCTTGTGTATGTGAACACAAAATTGGTCTTTGGGTGTGACTTTGATTATACCTGTTTCTGGATGGTGCACAACTCAGTGCTGGTAATGTGCAGGAAGCCATCATAAAGTTACTGAACATAATAAGTCTAACAAGATTTACGATTACAGATCAGTCTAACAGCCAAATTCCCGTTTAATCACCAGTTTAGAGGTTGAGTTCGCATTTAATCACCTTGAGTTTAAACCAGTCATGCCTTCTTAGCCCATCTAAATATCATGTTTACAATTTAGAAAACCTGGGTGACTACCACAGTTGAAGTTGAAAGTGTGAACAAGGAAAGTCTTTGGGTGGGTGAGGTTTAACAAGTTGGGTTTCAATAACCAACCATAAGTAATTATGTTTAATCTAACCTAACTCTACAATATTCTTAATGGGATTGACAAAGGAATAAAATCTGGTGCATGTTTTGTACTTGGGTTCGAATTTCTACAGGCATGCACTATTTGAAGGTCACACTGGGTCTGTGTGCATCAGGGCCAAAAAGATGCCCTGAGATATCTGGTGAAATCTCGATCATGAGTACATTGTCAATTAGATATTGGTTTATTAAGATGAAGCTTTCCAACATGAACTCAATGCGTTAAGAAGTTCATCCTCTAGGTTTTGCTTCACCACCAATGGCATCTGATGGTAGACATGACCGATTTTAGTTCCACTGGAACTGTATGTTCCAGTTTGAGTCCTAAACCATTTATAACTGCGAAACCATTTAAAATTTTAAAATAAGAATAAACCAAACCTGCAGTTTTAAACCTTCAGTTCTGGTTTCGGGCTGATTCTGGTTCCATAAAAAGTAGAACAAGAACCAAACAGGCTGGCCCTTGAACCAGACCCGATGTCTTGGGTTCCAGTTTCAATCAGTTCCTTGCTCGATAATAGGAACCACGCCCGGTTCCACAAACCAAAGATTCTAGGTTTATGATTTTCTTTTCCAATAAGAACATTTGCATTATCGGCTAGGGTTGCAGCTGGTTGCGGGTGACAAGGTTATCATATGAAGCGTTTGTGAAACCGGACCGGCTGCTAAACCGGGGAAGGCGCCGGTTCACTACAAAAGCAGTTTAACTAGGTTGAATCGCTGTCGAACTGGTAACATTTAAAATTATATATAACTTATCATTACACAACACATGAAAACCCTATAGTATTACATAGAAATAAGAATTTTAATCTCGATTTAAATACAAACATGAAAAATGTCATTTAAAAATAAAAACATGAAAATAAACAATTGAAAACATAAAATTAAAAGAGGCAATAGCCAAAACAAAAAAGAATACTGAAAAACAACTGAAGTGACTGCTTCGTCCCTCCTGAGCGGCAAGTGAACTAAACCTGATTAAGTCTGGTTCCCCACTCAACCGATTCGGCCGGTTCGATCCGGTTTAACAAACACTGATCACATCCCATTGCGCTGCGGGAAGCTTCCTTATCTTCTAGTATGAGAAGTCACAGTTCCGTGAACGGAGTACCTTACGAACAGACATTATTACTCGGAATTTGTTCATGGACTTCAAACTAACCCCATATAAATGTTTTCACATTACTCTACCTACAAACTACTATTCACATTCCTAGGTTAAAATTGGAATGTTTTCCAGCAGGTTACACGGCCCGAAAAATTCAAGTCTTACAAGTATCCCAATTTACAAAATGCACTAATCATATTACAGAGATAAACCGTTGCATATGATGAAGGCAATAGACACTGATCAAAATCTTTAGCATCATAGTAACTCTAAGAGAGTGCCTACTTAAAGTACAGAAACATCTAGCTCATTAGTTCCATTGTCATCCACTTGAATCAGAACATGGCCTGCCATAAGGAAATGTTAAAGATGGTAAATCCATATCACTGTTGATTAACGAGTATGGCTTTAGAACTAATCTGATGCACCAGAATGATCCATCGACGGGCTGACTCCAAGTGGATCTTTGAAGATCAGCAACAGAAGAACAAGAAACAGCCGCATCTGGTTGCAGCATTGGGCAGACCCTCTGAGTTGATGATCATTCAAGAACTTCGAACTTAGTATACAAATTGAGGATTTATTTGCCTACAAGACAGCAGCAAGGCATAGACTTTTCTTTTTCACCATCAAGTTCACCTGCAGATTTCCCAAAAATGAATCTCAACTTTTGCAATTGCTGTGCTAACTGACCATGTATAGTCCCTGCAATTCCCGAGATCTTAAAGTACCACGAGATCTCTCATGCTTACAAAGATGAAATGGATGCTAAGATAAATAATACTGCCGATCAAGAATGATCCATACATCACCATAAACATGATGTCTTTTTAAATCTCGAATTCAGGAGTACATTTCTCAGGCAAAGGCATAAAGTTCAAACCCATTAACTGGGCACTCGACCACAAAACCACTCACCTCAATGGCAAGATCCATTGCTGAAGATCATGGCTTTCCAATTCAGAGCTTTCTTCGTCAGCACCCAACTGAATAGATGCTGGAGTGGAACCGATGCCGGCAGAGAAAAGCAAATGAAATAACTGCTCCAGTTTCTTCCACAACAAAGGTTCTGGCAACATGACTGCTGTCTTCACAAGAAACTCGTTCGATGTCCTCAAAACAGTTGCATAACCATGATTATCATGGTTTCATGGTTATAAGTGAATGAACACAGTGAACATGCAGGAGTTTCTTGCTAGTCGACCAGGAAAGCATGTTATCCAGCGTGTCATCCAAGACCATTATCATTAGTCGCAGACACAACTTCTGGAACCTACAACCATTCCAACTAGGAAACGTAAGCTACTCCATCTGCAACGGGTTTTCTCTTAATGAATAGGTATCAAAGAACATAGTAGCATGCTCGATGAATCTGCACGTGTGATAGCACACGGACACACAGACAAGAAAAAGTAACCTTGAACATTGCTCAATAATTGCGAGCCAGCGCATATTCAGCAACTACTTATGGGTGACTGATAAGCCAGTTAATGTTCAAGAATCTTGTCATCGGTTGTCTTTTTCCTTAGCCCCAGGTGTGGATAAACAAGTAAAGGAGGCGATTACAAATTTACAACTGAGAATATGTAAAACTCTTTACAATAGTATGAACACAAATTCAAACACAAGAGCCATACAGATTAATAATGACGTGCTTATCTGAATAATATAAGCACATAATATTCTAACAGTATGTTACCTCAATATAAATATACTTCCTTCAATAATCAACATATTAATCAAATATTGAAAAATGCCCTCTTTTGACAAAAATATCAAGAAACTTCACTACCATGCCCTATTTTCCTCGAAAAAACAAATATTCAGTGAACTGTAGACAAATCCATTTGTTAGAGTGATTTATGTTCATGTGAGATAGATGCTGCAAAAGATGTCTGTAGCATAAATGAAAATGTTGAGGTAGATATGGCTATACAAAGAAACACCATATCCGTAACAAGGTGATTAGAGAAAATGTTGAGGTAGCAGCAATAGGAGATAAGACGAGAGAGACACTTTTAAGATGGTTTGGAAATATAGAAAGGCAACCAAAGGAAGATATGGTGAGGTGTGAGAAACTAGAGAATAAGCATTTGAAAAGATGGAGAAGAAGAACGCAAAAGTATCATAGAAAAACTATTAAACATGATATGGAGCTTTTAGGAGGTATTACTAATATGGCACAATATCGCATACTATGGTGTTAATGAATCCACGTAGCTGACCCCACCTAGTGAGGAAAGGGCTTGGCTGTTGTTGAGATAGGTTCTGGCATGTTCCAAAATTTCTATGGCACAACATCGCATACTATGGTGTCAAAGAATCCACGTAGCTGACCCCACCTAGTGAGGAAAGGGCTTGTCTGTTGTTGAGACAGGTTGTTAAAAATATTTTTTTTAATGGTAGTCTTAGTGAAGATATCCAAAATTGAGCACAATAGAGAATATGAAGTTATGGAGAGCAAGTACACTTATACCCGTATATAAGAACAAGGGAGACATTCAAAATTGTGCGAATTATCGAGGTATCAAGTTAATGAGTCATACTATGAAATTATGGGAAAGAATTATCGAACGTAGGTTAAGACAAGTATCAAGTACAACAGAGAACCAATTTGGATTTATGCCAGGTAGATCTACTATTGAAGCGATTCACCTTTTGAGACGTCTTATGGAACATTTTAGAGCAAAAAAGAAAGACCTTCACATGACATTTATTGATCTAGAAAAAGCTTATGATAGGGTACTGAGGGAGGTTCTTTGGAGAACTTTGGAAAAAAGAGGTATCCCATTGACATATATTAACCTTATAAGAGACATGTATGATGGTGCAAAAACATGTGTGAGGACTCATGAAGGAACGACAGACTTCTTTGAAGTTAATATTGGGTTACATCAAGGATCAACTTTAAGTCCATACTTATTTATAATGGTGATGGATGAGTTAACAAAACATATTCAAGATGAAGTACCTTGGTGTATGTTATTTGCAGATGACATTGTATTAGTGGAGGAGTCTAAGGAAAAAGTTAATAGAAAATTGGAACTATGGAGAGAAACATTAGAAAACAAAGGCCTCCGACTTAGTAGAACAAAGACAGAATATATGGAATGTAAGTTTGATCATTTGGCTACTTCAGAGGACATATAAATTAAAATTGGCACACATTGCATTCCCCAAAAGGAAAGTTTTAAATACCTAGGGTCAATTTTTCAAAGTGATGGAAGAATTGATGGAGATGTTACACATAGAATTAATGCTGGTTGGTTAAAATGGAGAGGAGCATCAGGTATTCTTTGTGATAAGAAGATACCATTAAAATTAAAAGGTAAATATTATAGAGCAGCAGTTAGGACTGCCATGTTTTATGGTTCTGAGTGTTGGGCAGTTAATCATCAACATGTACAAAAGATGTCTCTGACAGAAATGAAGATGTTGAGATGGATGAGTGGTCATACAAGAAAAGACCGTATACATAATGAGGTTATTAGAAACAAATTAGGAGTGGCACCAATAGAGGATAAAATGAGAGAACATCGTTTAAGATGGTTTGGACATATAGAAAGAAGATCAAAAGAAGAACCTGTAAGAAGGTTAGAAAAACTAAATTTGGAAAGTATTAAAAGAGGTAGAGGACGACCACAAAAGTGTTGGAAAGAAACAATAAAGAATGATCTAGCTTATTGGGAGTTAACTGCTAACATGGCACACGATAGAGATCTGTGGAAACAAAGAATCCATGTAGCCGACCCCGTCTAGTATGGGAAAAGGCTTAGTTGTTGTTGTTGTAGTCTTAGTGAAGATATCTATATGGTTCCTCCTTCTGGATTCAATGCTCCAAGTAATTATATTCTTAAACTAAAAAAGGCTTTATATAGACTTAAACAAGCACCTAAGACTTGATTTGATAGATTTGAGAATTTTATTCATGCACGAGATTTTCGCTTTTGTTATACTAACACTCCTTTGTTTGTAAGAAAAACGGATGCATGTATTGTGATTCTATTACATTTCAAAAGAGATTTGCATGAAGAATTTGAAATGAAAGATCTCGGTCTACTTGGTTACTTCTTGAGAATAAAGTAACCCTAATAACAAATATTATTTTATTACACAAACAAAATTTGCTAGTGAAATTGTTAACAAGTAAGGTTTGACAAATGACAAGAAGGTGAGCATGCTAGAGGTGATGGGAACCAAACTGAGAACTAAAGATAGAGAAAAATTAGAGGATCTCACTTCCTCCAGACAAATGATAGGAGCCTTGATGTATCTTACCACCAGTTATTCATGAGTACGCAAATCAATTTCAATAACCTTCCACCAGTTATTCATGAGTACGATTATGCAAATTATGAGATACATAAAAGATACACTTGAAAGGAGATCATTCTAATATCATAATCTTCTCTTAAATTAACTGTCTACATGGATGCTGATTGGAGTAGGGGTGCCAATGATAGACATTCCACCTCTCGATTTTGTGTATTTTTAGGTGACTCACTAATCTCTTCAAGATGTAAAAAGTAGCAGAAGGCAATGTTGTTCGTAGCGTATCATATCGTGTATAGTTTTGATCCACGATACATATCATATCACCCCTATATTGTTTTTTATTATTAAAAAATATAAAAAAATCACAAAAATTCTAAAAAATTCACGATAATTGAAAACAATTCATATAATGCATAAGTTGAGTAAACTACATGGATTCCTTGTTTCCACAGAACCCTATCATGTGTCATGTTAACAGTTAACTCACAATAAGTTAGATCATTCTTTATTATTTCTTTTAACACTTTTGTAGTCGTCCTCTACCTCTTTTAATACTTTCAAAATCTAGTTTTTCATACCTTCTTAAAGGTTCTTCTTTTAATCTTCTTTCTATATGTGCAAACCATCTTATACGATACTCTCAGCTTATCCTCTATTGGTGTCACACCTAATTTGTCACATACTACATCGTCCCACAATGCAATATGGATAACACTGGTTGAAGGTGTCTTTATCGTTTATGGAGGCACAATATAGAGCCATGACTACAATAGTAGCATAAATATCTTAGATAACTGAACTTCTAGCAGATATGGAGGTCACAAGGACTCTCAAGAATTGCTTTGTGATAACAAAAGCACCATGTATATTGTTTTAAATAATACATATCATGAACGAACCAAACTTATTTAGATAGACCACCACTATATTTGGGATGAATGCTCGAAGCAATGTTATAAAAATCGTATCGTACAATACAATACGATTTTATCGAGTATCATATTAGTATACGGTATGATATAGGAGCACGTATTGTAATAAGCGATTTATCGTGCTATGTCGTACGATACGGGATGTATCGTACCACCGTATCATACGATACACCCCATATCGTACGAGTCGACGCGGATTTTTTTGTATAAAATCCAAAAATCTGAAGTTCTTATTCCCAAACCCTTTTTCACGCAATTCCCTTGCTCTCAGATCCTCTTCTTATCCTTCTTCTTGTTGATTTTATGGTTTATTCACAAGATCCTCAAGTATTTCACCCAATTCAACTCCAATCTCTAGGAGTTTTATCAAATCTGTGGCATACCTCTGTTCTTTTGCATTCTACCCAATTTTTCACTTGAATATTTTGGGGGTTTTACAGATTACGTGATTCTTAACCTCTAAAAAGCTTTTTATTCTTGTTGATTGTCAACTCTTATCTTAATGGCTTTCGATCGAGTCGATCCGGCAAGAAAATATTGCACCCCGGTGTACGAAGGCAATAAGCTTGTGAACAAGTGTATGCTTTGCAATGCAGTAAAACATGGTGGTATTTTTCGTATGAAACATCACATTGCAGGAACCAAGAAAGATATTAGTGTATGTTCTCGGGTTTTCGAAACAGTGAAGTATAAGATTGAGCATGTATTGAAGGTTTCAAATGAGAAGAGATTAAAAGTGAGAGAGAGGGCATAAATAAGTAATTGGGATATGTCTCAAACATTTAAAGACACTTCTGCTGAAGGAATGTATGGTGATGAATTATATGGTACAAATGAGAAGAAGAGACGACTGAAGAGTGGAGGAGAAGGCGAGAGAAGGGAAAAAGTGTAGGTTCTGATGGTAGTAGCAGTGGAGTTGTCTCTTGTTTCACTGCAAGAGCTCCTACTCGCTCGATACCTACGAGGGGTACTAGAGGAGGAGCTAGAGTCAGAAGTAGTTGAATGCCTTCATTTTTTCCCAACGTACGACTCCTAGAGCTCAGTAAGATATTAGATCAGCTATGACTTCAAAGGAGTTAATTGAGAAAGTAGATTTGAACTGTGCCGAATTATTTTATGAAAATTGACTCCCTTTCAATGTTGCAAACTCGTTTTTTT
This sequence comes from Brasenia schreberi, assembly GCA_036023115.1. NCBI lineage: Eukaryota > Viridiplantae > Streptophyta > Magnoliopsida > Nymphaeales > Cabombaceae > Brasenia > Brasenia schreberi. Next base: position 1,661,427 of record JAYKKT010000087.1, read on the forward strand.
TTCAAAGTATAGGGATGCTATTGCCAGTGTGGGATCGAGTTATAGAGTCCCTACTTATCATGCTTTAAGGGGCACATTATTACAGAAATAGGTTGATATTGTTAATACATGGAGTTTTGAATTTAGGGAGTCGTGAAAGAATACATAATTAATGTTCTATTATGACTAATGGTTGGACATATGGTCAACGTAGGTCTTTGGTGAACTTCTTAGTCTATTGTTTCAAAGGGACACTGTTTTTGAAATGATATGATTTGTCCCATATTGATAAAACTTTAGATAATTTGCTCCATATTTTCGAGAAAGTTGTTCAGGAAGTAGGTGTTTCAAATGTTGTTCAATTCATTACTGATAATACTGTAAATTTTAGATCATTTGGTAAGATGCTTGATGCAAACCATCCATCCTTAGTATGGACTCCATGTGTTGCACATTGCATAGACTTAATGCTTCTAGATTTGAGTGCAATCAATAAAATAAGAGGGACTATAGATGCATGCAGAAATGTTACAAAGTTTATATATAATCATTCTATGCAAATTCATATAGGTGGAAGAGAATTGATTAGGCCTTCATTGACAAGATTTACTACGAATGCCATTATTATGCAAAGTCTTGTCATTCATAAAAATGCATTGAAAAAAATTATTTGCATCTCATGAATGGGGTTGTATTAGTTGGTCTAGAAAGAGAGAAGGGATTATTGTGGTACATGTTTTCAATGTTGATTTTTGGGAAAATTATAACAATTTTTTTAGGATGACGTTATGGTAAGGATGCCTGTTCATTATGAGATGTTTTGTTATGGTATGGATGCTTCTTCATTGTGTTATATATGTTTTGTTTATTAATTTTAAATTTTAAATTTTTTGTATTTTTTTATTATTTTAATACAAAAAATAAAAATTTATACCTGTACGATACAAGTGCGATACAGGCACCGATACAGTTTTTACAATATTGGCTCAAAGAAAATACAAAACTTATGTTACTTTAGAACTACAACTAGCAACTTTCTTCACAATCTTTAACAACATCTAGATTTATGTTTTTGTTGGGCAAACTTTTCGTATATACACCACAAATTTGAGAGGGAGGTGGTAACTTGTAATAGAGCTGAGCCATTAGAGTCCAGCAGGCTCCTAACGCGGTCCTCCCAGTCAACACCCAACGGCTACACTACTAGCCGTTGGAAGGAGCTGCTCCAATTTGCCTCTCTCTTCTCACTTGTAATAACCTCTATAAATAGAGGATCGTGTGAAATGAATAATTAGAGTTTTTAGTAATTTGATATTATACTTATTTGGTTTGTCTTGCATACCAAGTGGTGATTTGGCTTGTTGAAGCGAGATCATTTGTATTTGTGTTTGTGGATATCATTGGCGAGATTATGGTGCTACTTTCATAGGGAATGGGACAGGAATACAGTTTTATATGTTTTCTTTTCTTTTGTTTATTATATAATATATAATTTAGAATTCTAATTCATTTATAACGTGTATTAACTGATGTGACCATGCAAGTTAGATGAGAAACATAAAAGATCAAAGTATCTTGGGCCTATCTAATGAGCAAATCAGAAATAGACTGATGGGAAAAATTCATGGTCTAATCATTGCACCAGAAGAAGAAGAAACAAGAAAAATCATAAAATCTCCAACTTGAAGCTACAGCACAGGGTGCTCCATCCTGTCTTAAAAATTTGTGTTTTTCTAATCTGCCGTGCAATTTATTTTAATGGGGTGTTGATCCCCGTACCAGCACATAACTGCCATAGAAATAAGCGTAAAAATTTTCTACCAAGAAGATGAACTCTACAAGTAATTGCCAGAAAAAAGAAAACTAGGAATACCCAACCACTTGCAGACAAGCCATGGCAAGCCAAAAACCAGATATTTGAAGGAGTTTTGTCAATGTTATTAAAATTGTATCATATTGTCCGATAATATTTTATCATGTATTGTATAAGAATATGACACGATACATGCACGTGTATCACATTGTGCAATTTATCGTGCTGTATTGTACGAGTCGATGCTGATTTTTTTATATAAAAACCTAGGATCTTAGTTTTCAAAATTCAGTTTTTTATCCCAAACCTTAATTCACTCCGATCTTTTGTTCTCAAACCCTTTTTCCATTGTTGCTTTTATTGATTTTGTGGAGAAATCTGAAGATTATCTAGTTTTTTTACTTAATCCCTTTTCCCATTTCTAGGGTTTTTGTCAAATCTGTCACAATCCTTTTTTATCATTCCACAGGATTTTTCACTTCAAATTTTTAGGGTTTTCATATATTTTGTGATTCTTGACCTTTCAAAAGCTTATTTCTTCTTATTGTTTATCTCATCTATGGTTAATGACTTTTGATTGAGTCGATCCAGTAAGAAAGTATTGCACTCCAGTGTACGAATGTAATAAGCTAGTGAATAAGTGAGTAAGAAAGTATTGCACTCCAGTGTACGAATGTAATAAGCTAGTGAATAAGTGTATCTTTTGTAATAAAGTTAAGCATGAAGGTATTTTTCGTATGAAGCATTATCTTGCGGGAACCAAGAAAGATGGTAGTGCTTGTCTTCGGGTTCTCGAAACACTTAAGTATGAAATTTAAAAGTATTGGAGGTTAGAAACAACAACTAAGCCTTTTCCCATACTAGATGGGGTTGACTAATTGAATTCTTTGTTTCTACATAACCTTATCATAATTTGTAGAATCCATGATAAATAAGTCCGACAAAGTTTTACGATGGTTGTTGGAAGCCTAATACAAGGGTGGTCCCTTAGATGAGCAGAGTTTATTCGAGGTTAGAAAGGAAAGAAAAATTACGATTACAAGAAAGAGTAGAAATAGTAAGTTGGGATATGTCACAAGACTTTGAACAATTTGAAGATGTTGCTAGAGAGATGTATGGTACAAAATTTCAAGAGTTGACTGAGGAAGTAAGAAAACAAGCTAAGGTAAAGAGTATAGGTTCTAGAGGTAGTTGCAGTGGAAGTGGTTCTTGTTCCACTACAAGAGCTCCTACTCACCCAATAACTATGAGGGATAATAGAGGAGGTAGTGGTAGTGGGATGCATTCATTTTTTTCCCACGTACGACTCCTTGAGCTCAACCATGCAAAAGATTAGCTATTTGTTCGAATGAGTTAATTTATAAAGTAGAGATGACATGTGCTCAATATTTTTACGAAAATTGTTTCCTTTTAATGCTACAAATTCATTTTCCTTTCAAAGTATGGCAGATGCTATTGCTAGTGTGAGATCGGTTATAAAGTACTTAAATATTATGCTTTGAGGGGTAAATTATTGTAAAATTGGGTTGATATTTTACATGAACGAAGTTATGAATTTAGGGAGTCATGGAAGCTTACATGTTTTTATTATGGCTGATGGTTGGACATACAGTCAGCGTAGATCATTAGTAAACTTTTTTATCTACTGTCCTAAAGGGACATTGTTTTAGAAATCATATAATTTGTCCTATTTTGACAAAAATTGGAGATAATTTACTCCCTACTTTTGACGAAGTTAGGATGTGGGTGTTATAAATGTTGTGGAATTCATTACTAACAATGCTACAAATTTCAGAGCACCAGGTAAGATGCTTAAGTCGAATCATCCATCTTTAGTATAAACTCTATGTGTTGCACATTATATAGACTTAATGCTTCAGGATTTAAGTGCAATGGATGAAATTAAGGGGACAAGTGATGCATGCATAAATGTTACAAAGTTCATTTATAATCCCTCTTCGGTATTGCATTTAATGAGAATCCACATTGGTAAAAGGGAGTTGATTAAACCTTCATTCACAGGATTTGCTACTAACATTTTACTGTTCAAAGTCTTTACATAAATATGCATTAAAAAAGATGTTTGCACTTTGCATATGATGAATGACGATGTATTAGTTGGTCGAGAAAAAGGGAAGAGATTGCTCTAGTAGATGTTTTCAAACTAACTTTTGAAAAAATTACAGAAAGTTTTTAAGGATGAATATACCTTTGGTTAAGATAATAAGAAGGGTAGACAGTGAAGATAGGTCTACTGTGCCTTTTATATATGATGCAATGGATAAGGCCAAATTAAAAATACAAGCAAACCTTACCGCAAACAATCACTATTAAAGAAGGTTTGGAAGTATATTGTGCACAGTGAAATCTATAAATGCATCATGATTTGCATGCAGTTACTTATTTTCTTAACCCCTCTATTAGATTTTCTCCAAACTTTGTATAAGACGAAAAAGTTAAAAATAAGATATTAAATGCAATTGATCTTTTGCAACATTCATATGTTCGGTGCAATATCCATTTAGAGTTAAGTATATATTTATTGGTGGAGACTTTGGAAGGTCAATTGCAATACAACTCCACTCCCAAATGCGGTCAGGTATAATTTGTTTTTATTGATATTTGATAAGTTATTAATTATTTCATTTGATTCTGAATTGATTGACTTTAAGTGTTTCTTATTATTATATTTTATTTTAGATAAATGATAGGTTCACTTTGGTGCACCAAACTTATCAATGTTTGCTCATAATTTCAAACTTTCAATAGATGCGAAAGAAATTGGAGTTTTCTTGAAGGCATTCATACGAAGAAGAAAAACAGAATGAAGCATGTCAGTCTTCATGATTTGGTCTATATAGCATACAATATGAAGTTAAGATAAAGGTAACTTGATTTAAGTATTTAAAAATATGTTTATTGTTCTTTAGTTTTTTTCTTAAGTAATTATTAATAATGATTAATAAGAAAATATAATAGTATCTTAAAGTTTAATTGTTTTTTGTTTTCTTTGTAGACAAATGTAAAGAGATGCAAGAAGGGCAAGAAAGATGCCATATGACTACTTGAGTTACGAAAATATTGATATTCTTCATGATTGGGCCGAACCTCCTATCAATTTAGAAAATGAAAACCGGAATCAAAACAGGAGGGCGATGGATGCAAAAGCAGAAATTGGAGATGATGATGTGGAAGATGTAGGATTGGAGGATCCAATTGTAGAGAAGGAAGAGGGAGATGATGAACAATGATCATGATGTTGGCGACCTAACTATAATGATTATAATATTTTTCTTGATTATGATCCATGTTTTGTGTAACAAATGAACGACTAATTGTTATAAGTTTGATATTTGAGTGGATTATGGCTCTATTAGAATTAATGATTTTAGACTTTCATTTGATAGTTTAATTTCATGTAAATTCATTCTCTAATATCTCTTATCATTTCTAATTTTCTTAAGATTGTTGATTTGAATTAAGTTTTTATATTCAATTTTGTTTAATGTTGATTGTGTTAGAATTAGATATCTTATATTCGACAATTTCAATTTTCCACAAACTAGATTTATTAATATTTAAAAAAAATAAATCATAAAAAAATTGCACGGTATCCTTCAGTCCTACCATCTCGTAAAGTACGTTTATCGGGCATTGGAGCCCGCTTTTTACAACATTGAGTTTTGTTAAGAGCTCTTTTCTTTTCAAACGTTGTTTATTTGCAATGACTACATCTCTCAGGAAGTTTTTCCCTTGTTCACATCAAATCAATAGCAACATATTGCACCATATTGGAAAGTGAAGCATAAACTGACAAATAAGATCAATATTCCCAACAACATATATAACATTGAAGAATTACAAAGGAATAGGCCGAATCCATTTCTTTCATTCTGAATGGAAAGTCAACAAACTCACTTACTAGCAGTGTCAATTCATGTTTTACCGACTTCTCACGGTACGGCTCCTATGCATCTCCAGTAACTCATCCAGCGATACGGGAGCCCATCTCTCTCCATTTTGTGCAAATATCACTCGGCTCACGGAGTCCACACAGACGCTAATGCTACCAAAACCATATATCTGAAGACCGTCATGTGTTCTGCCCGACTTCGGCAAAAACTTAATGTCATTTGACCGTGCATAAGCCTCAACATATTCTTTCAAGTTCATCTCTGGAACGCCGTTAACAGCAGCAGCAGCTGAGCGCTGCTGAGCCTCAAACTGCCTCTGCTCCGTAACCCGAAGATAACTCACATTCTCTCTAGCCCCAGGTTGCACCACCACAGCTCCATCAGCTGCTTGTGTCATCATGTGGAGACCCATATTCAACTGATCTCTTATACGCTTATCTGCAAGCAACTCGGGTGGGAAAAGCCCCTTCCAACCTATATACCACTGTGTTACTTCATCGAAATTCGGATTCAAACACAACCAATGGTACAAAACCTGAAGCCATTTCGGAAAAAAATCTGTCTCCAGCATTGGTACCATATGATGGATAGGAACTGCAGATGCCCATGACATCACCCAATTGAATTGATCAAGACTCTGATTGGCTGGATTAATCTGAAACTCCTGCAACGCACACCTCAACTTCGGCACTATATATCGACCAATCAAATACTCCCAACTATTTGGATCGAAAACAGTCTTCCACGGTGATAACATTGCGAAAGCAGAAGCATCACTTGGATGCCACGCGTGAAGAACACTACCCAGCTTAAACTTAATGGGGCTATAGAGAGGTTCCATCCTGTGACCAAGAAAAGGAAGCCATGGATGCAACCAAACATGAATGGGAACAGTTTCTCTCCGCGGATCCCACAATTCAACAGCTGCTGTCAATTTTGGCATCACAATATTATCCAAAATGTTTTGAAGAAGCGGCTGAGGAACCAATTGATCCCACGACTCCAGAAATCTCAATAATGGTTCTGGGTCTCTTGGTTCCCAGGAGTTCGTGGCCGAAATTCTCACTGCAGGAAAGATCACTTCCATGACAAGATCCGTGTATGGTGAATTCATACTGCCGCCTTCCGAATTATCATAAACACCATAATCAATGGGATCATCCCCATGTAAAAGATTCTTCCAAATTGGCATCACATCCAATCCCTTAGTGGGATTCAGTAGAGGATCCCACCCTTGGAAAACCTTAATCAACAAAGGAACAGCAAATGAACAGGCAATGCATGATAGATTTGCCAACTTGTAATCATCTGCATACCTCTTTTTCAAATCCCCGAAAGTTCTTGCAAGCGACTCCAACGTCAAAGAACCACAGATATTCTCCTCCCTAACCCTCCTAACCACGCCCATTATCTCTCCCAGGACACCCAATTGCTGCTTCTGCCTGACCTCTGCTTCTCTTAGCTTCTCCTTTTCCTTGAGAAGCTCTGCCATCGTCTCCCTCTCCCGTCTCAATTCGCGGTCGATCTTCTGAATATCTGCCTCCGCCAAGTCGACGATCAGTCTCAGGTTGTGCTGCAATTCTGGCATTGGCACATTTTCTTCGACGGCTTTCTCTTCCGCATTCAAATTCTCCAAATTTGTCAAAACCCGTACTTGGGGACCCCTCATATCCAGTACCTTCTGAACCAATTCCGGCCCCGAGTCCTGCTTCTTAGCTAACAACTCCTCCGGCGTAACATATTCTTTCTTCTTTTCTCTGTTGTTTTTCGACCAGCGCTTCTCCTTCGGTCGCTCTTGCTGAACCACGGCGGAAGGCTTGGATTCCCTTTCTTCCAATGCGGGCACGGCGCTCGCCTCCTTGAAATCGTTGAACCCCATGCCCATATTCTTCGGCCGCATCTTTGCTTCAACGGGAGCGACGATTCCCTGCGCGTTCTTCCCCAAACCTTCCCCTTTCTTGTAACCCATCTTTTCCAGCAACTTCATACCGATTCCCTTCGTGTGCCTCTCGAATTTCCCGACTCCACCAGAGAAATCCGTCTCGCTCGCCCCTCTTGCCTTCCTCACGCTCTTGGCGGCTGCCATCGTCGCATTCTCCCTCTCCTTCTCCCTCCTCCTTGCGCCTTCCTTGATTATCCGCCCGAACGCCGTGGGCAGAAACTTGTCTTCGTCGTCCTCATCCACGGCCATGGCGTTGCGATCCGCGTCCTTCTCCTTTGAATCCGATTGAAACCCTAACCCCCCATCCTGGTTAGCCCGTAACCCTAACCCTAATCCGGGGGCGTCGGAGGCCACCGGAGGCTCTTCGGGGGGTTCTTCGGAGGGCATGAACGAGCCGGTGGAGACGAAAGTGACGGGCTTGGTGATATCGGGCTTCTTATAGGGGCGGCCGCGGCGAGAGGAGCCATCGTCGGAATCAGAGTCGGCGAAGACGCCGTAAAGGACATCGTCGCGGGTCTGCTGGCGATTCTCCTTGCGTTTCCGGTAGAAGAACTCGCCGCCGATGAACTGGCCGCCTTCATAATCTTTGTCCATCCCGAACCGCTCCATCTCCTGATCGTCGTCCATCTTCCTTCCTTCCTCCTCCTCCTCCCCTTTGGTCTTTTGCAAACCGTAGGCTTCGTGACGGGGCTGCTTCTTTGTTATATGGGCGGTATCCAACGGGTTAGATCCGAAGCGAATTGAATCGATCCGATATTAATCAAATAGGGAAACAGCAATTCGGACGTTCATAAGTGCGGATGCCAATATTGGCTCGAGACATGAAAACCGAACTCGAGGCGGAGACCAACGTGCTTGACTGGGTTCGGGTTCAAATAGGGAGGAAAGTTACACCAAGACATTGGCGGTTTCTAACCGGTTCAGGGGACCAACCGAAACCGAATCGGTTGAACTCGAAATCGGTGAAATCGAAACCTGAAACGGGGTCAAAACCGAGGACCACCCAAATTGGTTTTGGTTCCACTTTTATAAAACTAGAACCAGAATCAAATTGAAATCGATAGTTTCAAATCAACATTCTAGTATTTTTTAAAATTTTCCTATAATTTTTATTTTTTATAAAATTATCGATTTCATTCGATTTTAGATTCAAACCGAAATCGCTTTGAAACCAGTAGAATCGTAACCAAAATCAACTCCTAACTAGTTCCATTATAGTTTTAAGTTCTAAGCTCTAAGCTACCGGAACCGCAGATATCTACTTATACCATCCCATTCATGAGATGGTCAAAGTGAGCTTAAGTCAAGAAAGTTCCCTTGAGTCATATGCTATCTATCTATCTACTAGCCTTGGGTTATATGAACAAGGCCTCAACAAGAAGTCATAAAAGCCAATCCAATATACGCTCCATTTTAAATGGATTTCTTTTGTTTAAAAGGTGTTTACACATCCATAAGTGAATCCATATGGATCTAACGGTGGTTGTTCATCCAAAGAAGCCTATGAGAGGACACATTGAGCCCTCTAATGTGGGTTCATGAAGAAAAAGATCAAAGGTCTAAATCAACTCTTTTTGGTACCGAGCAAAAGGGTCCAAATCAATTTCTTAAAGCTCAAATCGAGATGAAAGGTTGTTTTATGATCAATTTCTTAAAGATGAAGTCGAGATGAAAGGTTGTGGTTATGTTATGATGAACAAGATTTGAGTTTTGAGTCGTTCAGGCTAAGAGGTTTATTCCATAGAATTGGTTAGTCAAGATTCTCTTGACCTATAAAAAAGTATTTTGTCGTGTGATATGATACAATTTTTATTGTCTACCTGAACTTATATCATATATTATGCTTTGTCATTTATATTCCGATAATCATATCATACAATGCACTCATGCATCATCATGTGACACATTGTCGATTTTTGAAAGAACATCTTTTCCAACTTTCGAGACCTAAGATTTGGTTCGAACTTCCAAGGTCATCTTCTTTGTCGGCTTTCCTGTCCTAAGAAGATAGCTTCCCTCTTTTCTAAAGCTCGATAATATTTAATTATCCTTTTATTATCAAGTAGGTCTCATCATAAAAAAGCGCCGACAATCTCCATTCCCGTTTAATTGAAAATTAATAAGAAAGAAGTTTAGGAATGATACGGAAGAAAATGATTTTGAGATATAATTTCTATGGATCTCTGTGTGACATCACTTGGAAACTCGAATGAAAGTGAAACGTTGCTCTAATGTGCCTCTACAAGTCGTCAATGCAAAACTTTCTCAATAAAAGATATCCAAGCAAAAAGAGAAGAACAAAAAAAAGTACAAAGAGGAGCACAAGAAAAACAACCAACAAAACAGCTAGTTTCTTTTTGAATGTTTTGTTTTGAAGTTTGAAGCTCTGGGATTTTTTATTCTTTGGATCAGCACTAGCTTAACTCTTGACTAAATTTCCTTACATTCATTTTCTCTCTCTCTCTCTCTCTCCGATCATACCACATGCACTCCATCTTACTCTCATTTCCTCTCTCTCTCTAGACGTTCTACCATCTCAATTTACACAGACCTCATCTCACCCGATCTCACTCCGCAGACCGTGCATACACACATCCGCACAAACACTCCTGCGTCTAAACCAATTTCTCTCTTGTTGATCCTCATAGCACGGGCGTACATCTCTCTCTCTCTAATCGAATTCTTTATCCATCACAGGCCAAAGTCGTCTGAGATACCAGATTGCTGGGACTCAGGCCCAGCCATCTTCGTTTTTCATGTCTTGCCGGTGAATTCCTCATATCCATCTTCCCGTAAGAACCAATCGCCAATTTACTTGCTTTGACCAGCGACCCAACCGGCCGGCCACCCAGGAATCATCCTCTATTCTCATCTACACGAATCATCACGGCTAGCTTCCTCTTTCTGCCACCGAATGTCTCCCCAGTTTCTGCTCAATTCTGGCCCTCACCGTCGCCTGAGCCATCCTCTATCTATCTTGACCGGTTTCCATCATCTGTTCATATTTCCTTTGCACCGGATATCAATCCATTCAACATCTAAACCTACCCGAATCAAATCCCAGATCCCAACTTAACTAAAACCTGAGGGAAACGAGCCTGAGTTGAACCGGCTCGTTTGATCGAACCAAGGTTTAGTTGACTGAACCCAAACAATTTTGACCACATTTTTCTCACTCGTTTTTAACAAAACCCATCAATATATACATTTAGACATGTCCGATTTTAGGTTTTCTTGAAACCTGAAACCATAACCGAATTGTTTTGAAGCTGGTTCCAGTTCGGGTTTCAAAATTATCCAAAAATGTTGGTACGATTTTTTTTTTTTTTGAAATACAAGAGCAATACATCTTCTGAGAGCCTAAGTCCTCACCAACAGCAATGGTAGGGTGAGTACCTTGCTGTTGAACCAGAGAACCATTTGCAATAAGGGTTTTTGAAAAAAAATATTTAAAACACAATTAACGGCAGGTTGGCACTGCTGATTTCAGTCCCGTCACCACTGGTTCCGCCGGTAGTGCGGTTTCGGATCGAACCGCTGAACCAGTTCTAAACAAGCCATGTCTAGGAAAGCTGTCGATGAGTTCTATCCAGCCGCATCATTTTGAAAGTGAGATTCGACGTATGCTCATCAAAATATTTCGATTCTCATGCATGGGTTCATACTGCGTAGTTTTGGTTTGAAATTTTCTAGATGAGCATAGTCTCAATCCGAAGAGTTGTAATACGGGTAGGGATGTTCATGGGACAGGATGGGATCGGGGATCAAAATTTCCGTTCTCATTCCCATTTTAGAACCTTGTCCTCATCCCTGCGATAGAGATAAAAAATAGTCCCGTTCCATTCCCCTGTTTCTACGGGTTCCTCTAAAACCTGTCAAAAAAAGATGAATTTATATATGAAATGAAACCTAATTTATGTGAATTGTATATAATTAAAACATATTTTTACGAATGAAATGTGGGGGAATGATGATGAGTTTACGAATTCAAAAAAAGGTAATACTTTCTTTTATTTATTTTCTCTTATAATTTGTTTTATTTTTATATTGACCTAACTTTCTACAATCAATTAGAGTAAGGATCGGAGACACATTCACGAAATGGAGTCCTCCTATCCCCATCCCGGCCCTTATCCCCGTCTGGATTTTTTAATTTTTTTTCAGTTCTATTCCCTTCCTATTTTCACTCACTGAATCCATCCACTTGGGGACATGTCCCATGAGAAACGAGAGATCCCCTCCCCATGAACATCCCTGAATACGAGAAATAAAAAAAATTGGGTCGCCGCTTTTAGTGCATGGGATAAAAGAGATGGCTCTCTGGTTCGGTCACACTGCTGGTCTCCAGATTGGCTCGGTGGCCTTCACATGAAAACGAAGAGAAAGAAGACGGTGTCGCAGACATGGTCGACTTGCGTTGAGATGCTTCTTCTTTTTCCGTCTTGTGCTACTTTCTATTGTCATATTTAAACTTTTTAAAACTATTCAGCTTACACAACTTGTGAAGGGCAACAAGAATTTTTTTTCCAATTTAACTAAATTAAGCAATTCTTGCACTTATGTGTAGTTGTTTTGAATGGAAGAACCATCTGTACGGGATCTTCTCGAATTAAACTTCATAACTGATAAGTAAGATTTCATTTGTTATAATTGCTTGATTTGGATAATTATCTTTGGGTTGCAGGTATGTTATTTGGGAGACTCTAAAAATATATTCTTATGCTTTTCTCAAACTAGTTTAGATGAATGCCATGCCATGCCTTTTTTTTTGGGTACAATGGGGGAGGCTAGAGCCATATCTAGCGGTGTTCATGGTTTGTTTGGTTCTAGTCTCAACATCAAACCAAACCGCCAGTCTTGGTTCTTAACTTTTAGAGAATTGAACAGAACAGAGCTGTGAGTCCCGATTTGATTCTGAACCATAGTTCTACTTATTTAAGGGTTTTGCTAAATACAATGTATTATACCATCAGATTATTTGGATCTGCAATCCCGATTTTATATGTAAATGAGGTAATGAACTCATATATACAAACTTATAAACTTGTCAAGATTTATGCCCATATAAGTATATAAGCTTATTAATCTAGAAAAAACTTACGATAGGGTGATAGGAGCTGTTCTTTAAAAAAGCCTTTGAAAAAAGAGGTATATAATTGCCATTATATAAATCTTATAAGAGATATGCATGATAATGCAAAAACATGTGTGAGGACTCATGGAGGAACATCAAACTTTTTTGAAGTTAATATTGAATTACATCAATGATCAACTTTAAGTCCATATTTATTTATATTAATCCTTGTTGAGTTAACAAAACATATTCAAGATGAAGTACCTTGATATATTTTAGTTAAAGATGATATTGTGTTAGTGGATGAGTCTAAGAAAAAAGTTAATAGGAAATTGGAACTATAGAGAAACATTAGGATGTAAAGGCTTCCGATTTCATAGAACAACGACAAAATATATAGAATGTAAGTTTGATCATTTGGTTACTTCAAAGCAATGACAGATTTAGAAAATAGTGTTGGAGGGGGCAACATATATATATCATCGTGTTGGGTGGGTGAAGCATGAATTTCAACCATATATTCATTGTAAAACATAGGTTTTAGTGTAAATTTTCAAAATTTCAAGAGCGGCCCTCCATGTAGATCTGCCATTGCTTAAGAGGATATAGAAATTAAGATTGACACACATTGCATCTCTGAAAAGAAATTTTTTAAATACTATGATAAGTTTTTTAAAATGATAAAAAAATTGATGGAGATGTTATGCATAGAATTAATCGAGCTTGGTTAAAATGGAGAGGGATATTAGGTATTCTATGTGATAAAAAAATATCATTAAGGTTAAAAGATAAATATTATAGAGCAATAATTAGACTTACTATGTTTTATGATTTTGAGTGTTGGGTAGTTAATCATCAACATGTAAAAAAGATATTCATAGCAAAAATAAATATGTTGAGATAGATGTGCATTCACACAAGTAAAGACCGTATAATAATGAGGTTACGATAAACAAATTGGGAGTAGCATTAATGGATGATAAAATGAGAAAAAATCATTTTTGATGATTTGAACATGTAGAAAGAAGGAAGCTCTAATAAGAAGGTGTGAATAACTAGATTATGAAAATGTCAAAAAAAAGAGAGAAATACCACAAAAGTATTGAAAAAAACAATAAAAAATTATCTATCTTGTGTTGAGTTAATTATCAATGTGACACATGATAGGACTTGGTAGAAACAAAGAATCTATATAGCCGACCCTATCTAGTATGTGAAAAGGCTTAGTTGTTGATGTATAAGTATATAAACTTTTTATATATTTTTATTCACATTATATATAAGGTTATAAAACTCATATATATATATATATAAACTTATGGAAATTGATATCTACATGTGTATAAATTTTATTATATATAATAGTTTGGTTTGGTTTCAACACTAGAATCGTGAACTGAATCACCAGTTTTTTTTCCTGTTAGAACTGAACCAAACCAAACCACCTGACATCTAAGAACCGAACCAAACCCTGACTGTTCCATGAACACCCCTAGCCATATCCAAGTCCTTGGTGATGATCTTCAGTTTGTGAGTGGACCCCTTAGCCATATCAGCTATTGCTGGTTATACCATGACTCCCACGCCTTTTTTTTTTGGGAGGGTTGAAATGACTGCTATGTCTTTAATGATAATTGTCAGCATGCCCATTTCAGCGCCATGCCAAGTTTGCTTCCGTGGATGAAACACCTTTTCGTATCGTCGAAGCCACGCGACTCACCCAGTCATGAAAGTTGCACGTAGCGTAATGCTTATCCACCAGCAAAGTATGTACAGCACCCAGAGCTTTAGCTCAACGACGCTGATGCTACTGGTAGGGGGTTCGTCTCTCAGGGGGTGGATGTGCGGGTGTGAGTGTTAGGCTTGGTGGTGGTGGTGGTGGTGGGGTTCGTCTCTCAAGGGGTGGATGTGGGGGTGTGGGTGTTAGGCTTCGGCCTCTTCTTGTAACAATTTTTTTTTTAATAAATTTCACCACACTAACCGGATTCATTTACTGTTTGAACTGGGTTCAGACTAATCCACACCCAAAATAGATCTCTATGCCTTTGGACATATGTTAACATGACATGTGATCACACGATCACGTGACCCGACACGTGTCCAGTTTATCAGGGTTCTGGTGTGCATCTTGGATTCGTTGTGGATCCAATCCAACCTAATTCACGTAAACTGATTCAGCTTGATTATCTTGATTCACTAGGCCAAACCAGCCTAGCTGCTTGACTTGTTTCAACCAGTGGCCCTGGGCAAATTAGGTGGATTATGGATATCTAGCAGTAAACTACAGCTGATTTTCGGCATCCTTTCGCCATTTTTCCAGTGGTTTCCGACAACAAGAGAGAAGAAGAAACAACTTACATAACGTGTGCCACCACTGCTGCGGCCTTGGCTTGCTCCCATTGAACCACATGAAGGAAAGGATCAATGGGGCCTTGGCCATACTAGTACAGGAGAGGAGAGGGATCAGGTGAGATGGTTTGCCCCCTCCCTCACTATCACTTTGTTTCCAACGTGCATTCCGGCGTGCCTTTTGTCTTATGCTTTCCCTTTTATTGGTCATGGTGTTGGTGCACTAGTTTTGATACAAGTCATGTCCCCTTTTCATTCGTGACGGACTCAAGAATTCTTTTCGCCTGAGATACACTTATTTCGGGTGAGACCTTCTTATATTTCACGTCCATAAAATATTTGTATTTTTCTAATATACAATACGAGGAAAATTTTCAGATATTGGGTATGGGTGTGCCACTGATCTACATAGATATTCCGAGAAATTATTTGCACGTATGTCCTTTTGCCAATGAATCAATTAACTTAAAAAAAACCCACTAACTTAATAAGTTAACTAACATTTAATAATCTTTATTAAGCAAATTAATGTGAGGAAAGCTAACAAAAGGACACTTCTGCAAAGGATTTATCATAAGGAGAGTGTGTGCATGCCAATGAGTTTAAAATAGGGCTTATATGCACATTTGTTTCTAGGGATATAACAAATGGTGATGGCAATTCTCTTTAGTTTGTACACTTTCAAAATTTGAGAAAATTCAAAATGAAGAGTGGGGAACTTATCTTTTATTCTCCAATAAATTGGGCTTGTAATCAATCGACCACTGAAATGACAATAGTTTGGGATGATCACCGAGATTTTCAATATATGTTTTTGATATGCATCCAAATTTACAGTTACACTGGCAAAATTAGCTAAGTTGGAAGGTGGAAAATCTTGCAAGGATCATCAAACAAAGACTCGAAGCATCGGAATAGAAAAAGGATGTAAGTTTCTCCTTAGATTTAGTACCTAAATAATATACAGCGTACTACACAATGCGCATTTAATTTGTAGTAATTTGTGTCGTACATATAAGTTGTAAGGCTCTATCTAACTCCACTTCCCTTCCAAAAAAGGAAAATAAGCGGCTTTTCTACACACGCAATCCCCTCTCTCATATATATATATATATAATATACACATCATAGTCCATGCTTACATCCATTCATGGTAAGATCTCCTCGTCTGATCTTTAAGAAGCATGGTTGAGACCTTTAAAGCAAAAAATAAAATAATACAAAAAGTATTAAAGTACTTTTTATTTTTAAAATTTGAATTTAACCCGTTGATCTCACCGATCGAATGGTTGATATCTTTAAACATGTTTAAGTATTGATGGGTGTATGCCTTTACCAATTTCTCTCTATATATAAGAGAGAGAGGGGCAATGTGGTAAATGCACAAGCTCATTCATGCCCAAATATCCTTGATCTCAATGATTTAATCATTTAGATAAAAAATTGAGATTTGAACTAAAAAATAAAAAAATATTATTATACTTTTTGCAAGTGCAACATGATTTTTCTTTAAAGATATCAACCATTAATCTTAAAGATTGAAACATTAAGATCTTTAAGGAGATTTTAGTAAGCTTGAGTGTGCGTATGGATTATGCTCTCTCTATTTCTTTTCTCTCTCTCTCTCTCTCTCTCTCTATATATATATATATATATATATATATATATATATATGAGGTCATAGTCTATGCTCAATTTTTCTTTTCGTATGGTTTTGCCACTTCAACTATCGGTCGTTGTTTTCTACCATCTTGTACTACTCTTTCACTATAACAAACCACCCATTATTGGTAACAACCATCGTCGTCTCCATATATATAAAAGACTAAAAGAGCTTTTACATATAAGTATTTAAGTTTTTTAGGTTGTTTTGATATTAGTAGTGATGTTTTTTACGTAAATAATAGTTTTAGCCGGTGGAGAAATTATGGAAGGCAACATCTGGTGGTCAAAGGATTTAACATAGACTACTCCCTCATACACATATATTGATACAAAATAGTCCATGTGCATACTCATTCGTGTTCAAAACTACTTAAAGATCTCAATTTCTACGTCGTTGAGATTGATAGTTGAGATCTTCAAATAAAAATCAAAATAATACTAAGTGCATTAAATGCACTCTCTAAAAATATAATAATACTTTTGTTATGTAAATTCAAAATTTCATTATTAATCTAAAAAGGATTCAGATCTCAAGGATGTTTAATCACAAACAGGTATATGCATTTACCATATTTTCCCTATATTTATTTATTTATTGACTTTAATGGAAAAAGTGTTGCTGCAGTAAAGAGTCTACAACCAAGAGAAAGCAGCTAGACAAAAGTGACACTCTTTTTCTATGTTTTCGGTAATAAAGAGGGTACCTGCCCACTCCTCATTCCGGGCCAAGGGAGGTTCACACGCGCTACTCTCCGGCGGTCCAACCTAAAGAGGTCTCATGTCATAGGGTTTCCAAGAGAAAACGGGTTGCATGAACCTGATATAATAAATTTTAGTTTAATAATATAAAATATCATTAAAAAATTGTATATTTTATGTAGAATATATAATATAAATTTTTTTCTTGAAAAAATATTTTATAGGTCAAAGTGAGGGAGAGAAGGACAAAGCCGGGTTATAACAAAAGGGTGAGGTCATATAAATATATATACATAACAAATTTTAGTTTAATAATATAAAATATCATGAAAATTATTTTGTATTTTAGGTAAAATATATAATATTAAATGATTTTTTTTTGAAAAAATCGATAGGTTGAAGTGGGGCAAGGCGCTATTGGTATACACATAATAACTTTTAGTTTAATAATATAAAATACTATTAAAAATATTTATATTTTATGTAGAATATATAATAGTAAACCATTTACGTCAACATTGGCCTCCTCATCACCGCCGACGATATGCTTCGTTGCTACGGCGTTGCCTTTCTCCCGGTTTCAACCTACTCTCTCTCATGCGCAACCCAGGTGGCCTTCAACTCGACCAATGGGGCAGATCGAGCATTTGTATGTTTTAGTATGACAGTATCAAATACCTTTCCTTTTGCTTCTTTTGTGATTTACTACGTCTTCTTTTCGATGGATTCTAGAATTTTTCTAGGGTGTGGCTTAAGATAGCTGTTCAGATTGAAGATTATTGTTGGCCATTGATTTTCTATTGAATCATTAAATTGTATAATAGCTGGCAGATTTTTCCGTGAGTGTGATGGTTTGATTTTCACTCTCTTTACTTTTTCACCAATGTAATTTCTACCATGACATCGCACATTGTTCCTGTATTTCATTATAAGATGGATGCAATATAATGATTCAAAATAGAATCAAACTGGAACTGACAGTTCGGTTCAAACATAGTATGGTCTTGTTCAGTTCTCTAAAAGTTGAGAACCGAATCTAATGATTTGATTCGAGGTTGAGTCTAAAACCGAACCGTGAAAACTCCTGCTTCTCTCTCCCCTTCATATTGTAATATATATTTAAGAAATTACGTGGTTTAGCACCAGAGCATTATGGTGGTCGTGTCAACCACTCAAGGCAAGTTTTTTCTTTCTTTTTTCTTACTTCAAGCCAAGTTATTTATTCTGCTTAAAGGGTATGGGTAGGCTCCTCTTAACAATGGAAAGAAAAGAGGCTGTTGATGTGGACCATTCAAGGGCTGGTTTTTAATTCGGTATGGAGTCTTGATAGGATAAAGAGGTGGTTCTTCCACAAGTGGTTCTCTCTCTCTCTCTCTCTCTCTCTCTCTCTCTCTCTCTCTCTCTTATTAATAATGGATACTGTTCCATCAAAGCGGTTGAAGGCAAATCCTTTTTTAGCTGTTTTAAGCGCATGTATTAACTCTCGAATATAACAAATGGTGATGGCAGTTCTCTTTAGTTGGTAACTTTCAAAAATTGAGGAAATTCAAAATGAAGAGTGGGGAACTTACCTTTTATTCTCCAATAAATTGGGCCTGTAATCAATCGACCACTGAAATGGCAATAGTTTGGGATGATCATCGAGATTTGCAATTTAGAACGGAAATTAAGGAATAAGGGTTGAGGCCACAATAGAAGGATTCATAGTCTCTTGAATCTTCCACAATATATTTGCTGGTTTACAATCGAAAAAGTAAGATAAAGATCGAATTTTGCAGTTATACTAGCAAAATTAGTTAAGTTGGAAGGTGAAAAATCACGCAAGGATCATCAAACAAAGATCTGTAGCACTCTAAAGCGTATTATATTTGTTTCTTCTTAGATTTACTACCTAACTAATATATTACATTTGTGCACTCTATACTAATTTTTGTCATGAATATAACTGGTAACGCTCTATCCAACTTCGCTTTCCAGAAAAGCACACAAAAGAAGCGGCTTTTCTTTGCGTACAAGCATATTTTTCTTTCTTTCTCTTTATACATGGAGTGTTCTACTATTTATGTTTATCTGTTCTTTTCATCGATTAGACATATGTGAAAGATAAACAAGAAAGATAGACAAGATTCGGTTTATATATATATGTTTTTAGAAAAAATATATGTGTTTTTTCTTTTAAAGAAAAACTTTCTAATGTCAACTGCATATGGTCCTGATCGGATGGTCAAGATTATTTGTGTGGGTTTGCGTCGACATTTGGTAAAGAGAGAATTTTCGGTAAAGAAAGAAAAAGACAGCAAACCATTACGAGAGCATGGCTTAGGACGGAAATACGGTACACTTGGCAGGCCCTCTTACCCTCACGTTGCAGGTGGCGAGCTCGACTTTCGCGTTCCTTTTGCAAAAGAAAAAAATCTCTCGTCAAAGAAAAAGTCTAACGAGGATTCGAATGCAGCTTCTTAGAAGTCCCGTTGCATCTCTCTGCCTCTCTTAGCATCTGCATGAAGTCGTAAACCAGATCAATACAAGGGAATCAGCTCTGTGGCTGACTTGCAGGCTAAATGGAGGAGCCTTTCCAGTCCGACTTTGAAGGGAAAAGCCCAACAGAAAAAGACTTCCTCCTTCCTTTATCCACCGCCGTTGCCGCCACCATCAGCACCGGAAGCAACAGAAAGGCTTTCTTCTACCGCCATCGGAAGCTCTTTCTGGCCGCGCTCAGCATCTTTCTCCTCCTTTCCAGTCAGACCTCCGCCACCCTTCTCAGCCGCTTCTACTTTGACGGCGGAGGCAACTGCATGTGGCTGGCCACCATCGTCCAGGTCGGCGGCGTTCCTCTCCTCCTTCCCCTCTTCTTTCTACCCTCTTTCGCCAGATCCAAGGCTGGCGCTGGAAAGACCAGAATCACCACCACCATCCTCATTTACGTCGGCATCGGCCTCCTCATCGCCGCGGACGATATGCTTCACAGCTACGGCGTTGCCTTTCTCCCGGTTTCGACCTACTCTCTCTTATGCGCCACCCAGGTGGCCTTCAACTCACTCACTTCCTTCTTCCTCAACTCACAGAAACTTACTCCTCCGATCCTCAATTCGCTCGTTCTCCTTACCTTCTCCTCTATCCTCCTCGCCGTCCGCTCCAACTCTGAGCGTCCAGCCGGCGTCTCTAACGGCGAACAAGCCATTGGCTTTGTTTGCAGTCTCGCTGCCTCCGCCTTGTACGCTCTCATTCTTTCCCTAATGCAGCTGTCTTTTGAGAATTACTTTAAAGAGGAGACCTTTTCCATCGTGTTAGAGATGCATGTATACACGGACCTCGCTGCAATGGTCGCTGGCTTGATTGGCCTTTTCGTTAGCGGTAGGTGGAGAAAGATCTCTCAGGAATACAACAACTTTGAAGCAGGTAAGATTTTCTACGTCATGACGGTTGCAGGAATTGCTATTTTGTGGCAGATTTGTTCTGTTAGCGTGATGGGATTGATTTTCACAGTGTCTTCACTCTTCACCACCGTAATTTCTACCATGGCATTGCCCATTGTACCCGTTTTGGCAATCTTTGTGTTTCATGATAGGATGGATGCTGTGAAAGTGGTTGCCTTGTTTTTGAGTTTGTGGGGGTTCGCCTCTTATGCGTACGACCAGTATATTGAGGCTGGAGGAAAGCATACCTTTAGTTTTACGTTTAAGAAGAAGAAGAGAAAAGTTGTTGATTGTGTGGGTAGTGGGGAATAATTGCAGGATGAAGAAAGAGACTGGTGATCCTGAAATGGACATTTGACACGCCAATGGCGATGTTTTGTTCAGAGACGAATAGGGCAGATCAAGCATCAGGCACATAGTTGTTGAATTTGTATCTTTTTGTATGACAGTATCAATTAGTCACACATACTGTAGCTGTTAGCCAAGATAGTTGTTGAGAGTGAGGAAAATTATGGATTATAGCTGACAGATTGAATTGTTGGCTGAAGTACTTCAAGATGTGGGACTTCCCGAGCTTGGTTAGTGCAGAGAGGAAAACGTCAAAAGGACAAGGAGTGCAATATATATGCATAAACATAAGAGGTGCTTTCTCTTTATAATTTATTTTCTATTGTGATATTTGTAACTTTGATATGTCGCCATCAAAGAGATTGGCTTGGAACGAAACAAGTGGAAAACTTCAAATCGAAACTCGTTTTTAAGAAAGGAGAACATTGCGTCTTCAAGAGGCCGAACTCCCCACCATCTATGGAGGATGTTGTGCGAGTATCTACATGATCTCCACCAACTAAAACACTTGAGGAACTCCTATGTCAATCACTTCCATGTGTAGTACTCATAACTACAAATCTAACTTGATTATTTTTTAATAATTACCATACCATACAAGTTGCATTAATTAACTCACATATAATAAATTTTTCGATTTACCCAAAACGGGACATGTTTAACTTGAAATGTCTCTCTATCATCATCATTCATTATCCACAGTTTTTGGTCCACTTGCTGCTGAATGTTAACAGTGTGAAGATGTCGCTTAATGAACGAGTACATGCAATTCTTCATATGACTCATATGACTTGCAACCCTCGCTCTGAACTTTAAAGAAAATTTAGAAACAAATTTAGTGATAAAAAAAAGATCGTACACATAATAAGGTTATTAGAAAAAAATTGAGAATAACATTAATAGAAGATAAAATGAAGACCCAACAACCCTTTCGCAAGAAGATACGAACGAAGATACGAACAACCCTTTCGCAAAAAGATACGAAAAATTAGATTGTAAAAATGTTAAAAGAGGAAGAGGACCATTATAAAAGTATTGGAAAGAATGATCTAGTAGTTTATATTGAGTTAATTGCTAACATGACACTTGATAGGGTTATGTGGAGACAAAAAAATCCATGTAGCTGACCCATCTAGTATGGAAAAAGGCTTATTTGTTGATGTTAAGAAAAATTCTATGAAAATAGAACGTTAAGACATGAATAGATATTAGTAGAATACACGTCTCAACAGCTATCTCAGCTGTCACAATTTCTTTTTCCAACTGTTTTAACCGTAGGCCATTTCCTTGTTGAGTACTGTAGCTAATCCCTAGTTAACATATGCAGCTAAACATAGCTGATATCCTTTTAGACATTCACTAGCTAATTGGTATAGAATTTCTCGCAATAACTATTCTCTAACTAATGTGATTTAACTAATAAAACATATATTTAGCCCTTTTATGAAATCATATTTAAATAGTAACAACAAATATCTTAAATATTATTTATAATCAACACATAAATAAGTGAACAATAAAAATACAATACCGAGTTCTCAGTAGCGGAGAAAATGTAAATGCCTATGGCTTCGCTTCACGGATCAGGCACTCGTCCAGCTTAAAATAACTTTGAAGATGACCGAAAAATGAAACTGTGACACCGACGCTACTCTCTGACTAGGCACGGCAAGGCTGCCCACAATGTATTAAACTCCTTTCCTCATAAATTACAGTGTGTACAAGAGTGCACACAGTCAGTGGTGTGTAGACAGGAAACCATCATCGTCCAACTTACAATATCAAAACAATGGAAAATAAGTCTAAGATCAGTTGTCAGCAATTGAAAATATTTATTTGATAGCCAGGGTATGTCCACTAAAAACCTAATGACCTATTCAGGCTGTTTTTTTGCAAACCCTAGTTAATTAGCCAGAATTAGTTCCGGTTGATTTCTTTACGCATTCCTTCCCTCGAAAAGTAAATGGTATGCAGGGAAACACTGTTGATTGTATGCAGTAATGGATTAGGGGTATTCATGGAACCACTACAATTGAACTAAACCGGCGGTTTGGTTCAGTTCTATGCCTGGCGGTTTCCGGTTTCAGTGTTGCAACCGAACTGAACCATTATATATATATAAATCTTTATAAATTTATGTATATGAGTTTTATAACATTACATACATATAAAATGTGAATATATATAAAGTTTATATACATGTAGATATAAATCTTTACAAGTTTATAAGTTTATGTATATGAGTTTTATAGCACTATATACATATAAAATATGAATATATATATATATATATATATATATGTACAACGTTTATATACTTATATGGATTTAAATCTTGATAAGTTCATAAGTTTATATATGTAATATGTGAGTTTTATAACCTCATACATATAAAATATGGACCATAGATCCAAATTATCTCATAGCATAATACATTGTATTTAGCAAAACCCTCAAATAAGTAGAACGGTAGTTCAGAACCAAACCGAATGGGAACCAACAATTTGTCTTGGTTCAATCCATAGCACGGTTCGGTCCAGTTCTCGAGAAATTGAGGACCAATGTTAAAGCTGCAGGAAATAATGCATGCCCATGAAGTTAAAGAATGGATGTGTAAAAACCTCGGAAAGGGGAATTTGAGATAAACTTCTGCACTCTCTTGAAAATTTAGAAAACTTTACAATGAAAGTTGTACCTGAACAAAAGGGAATTTTAAAATGTTATTTATTTCAAAATTTGGGGGTTGATTGAATTTCAATAAGGTTGAATCACTTCCGAAAGAGAAATTAGAATAAGGTTTTTCTTAAATAATTGTCAAAGGTTGAGCCTCTCTCACGTTGAGCAAGAGAGAAAAGGAACGGCCTCCTATTCCTTGAAACCTTCTCCTCCATGCCTCACCGTTGAAGAAAGAGAAAAGGGTCGGCAGCGGCATGTATGGATCATCACCCTTCTTCTTCTCCATTTCATCTTGGGGCTGTGATTAGGGACGTCAATCTCTACCCGCCCCACTGTGGGGCTGGCAAGGCAGAAGACCCCGGGTGGGACGGGGTAGGGTTTAAGGTTAACCCACTCCGCTCCACTCCAAAATGTCTTTTTGTGTGTGTTTTGCTCCAACATAATATGTGTGTGTGGTCAGCATCGTTGGAGTTCAAATAATGTCTTGTCTAGTGGATCGTGTTTTGAGTTATTGTGACGGTTTAGTAATAAGGGTTTAGTGTAGTGGAGTCTAATTCGATCCAGATCCAGATTAGGGTTTTATGTGGATGGCCTCCTATATAAGAGAGTTTCTTAAAGTTTTGAGTCATATTCTTGAGAGATAGCTTCCCGGAGAGATAGAGTACCTCTTCTTTCTGTTGACGTGTGTGAACGGCATCCAAGACAGACAAGCAGTTCGGGTTGAGTAGGTTCTCTATTCTCAAAAAAAAAAAAATAAAAAATAAAAAAAATATAAACAATAAAAAATAAAAAATATATAAAATATATTTGATGAGATAAATATTTATTGTAAAAGATAAAAAGAATAAATTTTAACTATTAAATTTTATATGAATGGTTAAATTAAATATAAATATATATGATTTTTTTAAATAATTATATAATTTTTAAGTAATTTTAATCTTTAATCATCTAAATATAATTATATGATTAAAATTATTTTTTTATATTTTTCATAATAAAAATTATTCTCACTAAATATGTTATATATATAAAAGAAGAATCAACTTATATCAATGAAAGTATTTTTTTTATCTTATACTACTTTTTAATCATTAGTTTTACTTTCATTTAATGGTTATTTTTAATAAACTTGATTTAATATTCATGTTGCTTTACCATAAATATTTCATGTTTGCATGTATAGATGACCGTATACTCGTACATGAATATATATGAGGTACGAGCTTGTTTTTTCTCGATGTATGAGCAAATAAGAGGTGAAATGAACTGTTATTTTTTCCCCTTGCAGCATCTAGTAAGGAAATTTGTATCGTAATTAAAATTTTATTTACTCACCATACCTGGTATGAGCTTGATTTATATATTTTATATATATATATACACACACATATTGGCCTTACTCTTGTTTCTCTTGAAAGTTATTGTGCTATTCTGCATCTATATGCAGGCCTCTTTTTAATTCCCAGTTCAAATCGGAATTGAAACCGCATTGCCTGTGGAACTGACCAAACTGGCCTCAGAACCATAACAGTAGCCATAACCGAGGACCCCTGGTTTGGTTATGGTTCATGGTTTCTAGAAACCGGCCTAGAACCAGAACTGGAAACGATAGTTTCACACGACTGCTAACTAAGTTTTTTATATTTTTTTCAACACCATTTAACAAAAATAGCTCGTTATTTCAATTGTACGACTTGTGGTTCGTGGGAAGTTAGACTCCCAAAGTTTTTTTTTTTTAAAGATTTTTAAAAACGGTTTTGGGGTCGTTTTGAAGCTGGAACCGGCCTGAAACTGGCGGTTCTGAAATTGGTCCCAAGGCGGTTCAGTTCCGATTCTAGGCAACCTGAAACCGGACATGTCTAAGTATAAGATCTCAATCTGACCAGGTTGGAAGTCATCTGTGAAGCCCAAACTGGCATACCACTTCATTTTTTATGATATCTTCTTTCTGTAATTATGAAGATGCCCTTAGACTTTATATGAATGTTAATGCTTGTTCCATGTTATACGTTTCGTATATGTATATATATAATTTCATCCATTATTTCCCCTCAATCCAGATGAGTATAACTTTTGTGCATTGTCGGATGTAAAGAATAAAGAACGCTCTCCGAATTGCAGAGACCTAGACGTGGCCAGTTTGGAACTGGCCTCACGTTTCAACTGAAACCAAACTGGATCTGGAATTGTTTGAAACGAGAACTGATCAAATCGGATTTGAAACTAGGGATCACCCAATTCGATTCTGATTCTACCTTTCATGGAACCAGAATTGGGTGGGAATCCAAACCGTCATTCAATTGTTCTTTTATTTATTTAAATTTCAAAAATTTTAGTGTTTTCTTCTGGTTTAACTCAAACTGGAATTAAAACTAGTGGTTGCAAACTGAAACTAGCCTGGTCTTACTTCAGTTGTGATTTTTTCTTCCTGAAAATCAGATGTATGTGCTAGGTGCTGGTGATCGAACTCATGACCTTCAACTTGTGATGGTAAAATTAGAAATAATCACTCATTAAATAAATTGATCAAAGGTACTTAATCATCGTGATTAAACAAATCAATGAATGAAATAGTTGGAAGGGTGCATGTCCTCATAAGCAAGGTACATATGCAACATAAAATGTACTCGGCAAATTGGTTTCAAACTAAATACAAGAATTTCAAATGAAGAAAACTTGACATTAAGCCCCCCTCCCCTCTCACACACACATGCACGCACACGCATTTCAGTCGAAAAAGATAGTGAATCGGATTCAGCACCAGCCTATTACGGTGGATGGTGCTCCTGTACCTGGCTCTATGCTTTGTGAAAACAATATTATTTATTTCTTTTATTTACAAGCGGAAGCCGAAGCCTAATACAAACTCACATATTCTTTTTTTTTAATAAGCAGAAACCACCCCACATACGTCGAACTCCCCACCAACAGCAACGGCGCCGCCAAGCTAATCTGAAAACAATATTATTTTTCATATCATTATTATTTTTTTGTTCAAGAACGACGATGTCATCATTTCTACTCTGCTCTATAAGATTACATTTTTCACTCACATGCTTGATCTACTATATAATGGTTGTCAATTAAGAAGCTTCTGTGAAGGTATGCGTCTGGGAGTATCTGGTGAAGTTGATGATCGACACAGATCGGGAGGCCGGATTTTTAATTCTGGTGTGGCGTCCGGCAGGACTCTTTTAATATTAAAGGAAGGAGACCGGTTCTTTCCTAGGGAGTCATCTTTCTGTGGTATGCCACTGATAACCACGTGCTCTGGTAGGTGTCTAGCTGTCGCTTCTCACGCGTTTGTTCTTATTCTTTCGTTGGCAGACCTTAGCAGCATCTCCTCGTCCATGGTTGCTCTCTCTCCTCTTCCTCTCATAAACACAGTCCATTTCTTGCCATCAAACCAGCTTCTGTGGGTTAAATACAGGCTCACACTACAACAGTATATCCGTTCTCTTATCTATTCTTGTCCATTTACTATTTTCCCTCAACGTATAGTGGTATTGGGGCGGCAAGAGAAAACGTCGTCAGGAATTAGCACTCATGTTGTGTGATGCTATTGAATCTCTTCTTTTGTTGTAGAACCAGATCTTGTGTGTGGCCCAGGCCGTTGCTACTACATTTCAGTGGCTGAAAAATGGCGGAAGCAGGAAAGTCAGACAGCCACGTTCAGGTGACAATAGAAGTACCAACTACCACCCTTACTCTCTCCACTTCCAGTACTACCACCTCCAGCAGCAGTAGTAAGGCTTTTTTCTACCGCCATAGGCAACCGCTTCTGGCGGCACTGAGCATCTTCTTCGTCCTTTCCAGCGAGGCCTCTGCCACTCTCCTCAGTCGTTTCTACTTCGCCGAGAACGGCAAGTCCAAGTGGCTCGCCACCCTCGCCCAGTTCGGCGGCGTCACTCTCCTATTTCCTTGGCTTCTTCTCCCCTCTTTTACCGCTTCCAAGGGTGCTACTGGCAGCACGAGAACCACTACCACCATGCTCATTTATGTTGGCATCGGCCTTTTGATCGCCGCCGATGAAATGCTTTATAGCTACGGCATCGCCAGCCTCCCGGTCTCGACGTACTCCCTCCTGTGCGCCACCCAACTGGCCTTCAACTCAATCACTTCCTTCTTCCTCAATTCAGAGAAATTCACTCCCCCTATACTCAATTCCCTTGTTCTCCTTAGCTTCTCCTCTATTCTCCTTGCAGTTCGGTCAGACTCCGAGCGTCCGATTGGCGTCTCTTCCACCGAATACGCCATTGGCTTCATTTGTACCCTCGCTGCCTCCGCACTCTATGCCCTCACCAGCTCCCTCATGCAGCTTTCCTTCCAGAATTACTTCAAGAAGGAGACCTTTTCTGTTGTGCTGGAGATGCACATCTACACCGACATTGTTGCAGTAGTTGCGTGCTTGATTGGCCTTTTTCTTAGCGGCAGCTGGAAGGATATCTCTGAGGAGTACCATAACTTCGAAGCTGGTAAAATTTCCTACGTCATGACAGTCGCTTGGATTGCGATTTTGTGTCAGATTTCGTCTGTTAGTGTGATGGGATTGATTTTCACCGTGTCTTCACTGTTCTCATCTGTGATTAGTACCATGGCGTTGCCGATTGTGCCTGTTTTGGCAATATTTGTGTTCCATGATAATATGGATCCCGTGAAAGCCATCTCTTTACTAATAAGCTTGTGGGGGTTTGCCTGTTATGTGTACGATCAGTATATTCAGGTTGGAGGCAAGCACACCTTTAGCTTTAGTTTTCAGCAGCAGAAGAAAGGAATTGAACATGTTAGTAGTTGAGAATTGTTGCAGGAGAAAGGACATATCACCAGTACTATTCGGTGATTCTGAAGAACACCAAGGGAAATTAGCAGCCCCACTGTTTCATTCTTGAAAACCAATGGGGCAGATCACATAGTTGTAAAATTTTATGTTCAATTAGTCAGCAATCCCATCGTCCTTCCTCCTGATTCCACGGCGATTTTTTTCTTCCAAAAACCAATGGAGCATTATTAGCATCGCACATAGTTGTAAGATTTCCGTGGTTTATTATGATATTGTTAAATTTCAGTTCCTTCTCGAGTTTCTATATGTCTTAAATGTCGCCATTCCTGTTTCATGGTTCGCAAATATGACGCGTTGGGCAGAATGAATGCTAGGAGGCTGAAGGGAGGGAAACTATTAAAGGGATATGACCAGCATGGCATAGACACAAGAAGGTGTTCTACTACTTTTCATTTTAAACACAGGAAGCACTGGATTGAAGAGCTTGGTTGTAAAACAACGACGCTCGGACACTAGTATCACTGGATCCATCTACATGCACATGGGAATAATTGAATATTGATGGTAGGAACTAATAAATATAAACCTTCAATGAACTAATAAATATAAACCTTCAAAATGTTTTTTTGCACACACACAAATATACATATCTATATATATATATATATCTACATATATATACAACAACAACTAAGCCTTTTTTTGAATATTAGATGGGGTTGACTACGTGAATTCTTTGTTTCGACATAGTCTAAGCCTTTTTTTGAATATTAGATGGGGTTGGCTACGTGAATTCTTTGTTTCGACATAGTCTATCATGTGTGATGCTAACAGTTAATTCAATATAAATTAGATCATTCTTTATAGTTTTTTTCTAATCATTTTGTTGTCGTCATCTTTCTCTTTTAACATTTTCATAATCTATATCTTCTTACGCGTTTTTAGGTGTTTTTCTACGTATCCAAACCATCTTAAATGATTTTCTTTTATTTTATTCTCTGTTTGTGTTATTCTCAATTGGTTTTTAATAACTTCATTTTTGATACAGTTTTTTCTTGTATGATCACTCATTTATCTCAACATTTTCATTTATACTATGAACATCTTTTGCACATGTTGATGTTTAACTGCCCAACGCTGAAAACTATACAAATAGTAGGTCTAATTGTTGATCTATAATATTTACCTTTTAACTTTAATAATATCTTCTTAATTACATAGAATACCTCATGCTCCTCTCCATTTTAATCAACCTACATTAATTCTATACCTAACATCTTAATCAATTTTTTCTTTACTTTGAAAAATTGATACTAAATATTTAAAACTTTTCATTTTAGGGATGCAATGTGTGTCGATCTTAATTTATATTTCTTTTGAAGTACCCAAATGATAAAACCTATGATTCATATATTTTGTTTTTGTTCTACTAAGTCAAAAGACTTTACTTCCTAACATTTTTCTCGATAGTTTCAATTTCTTCTTAACTTTTTCTTTAGACTAATCCACTAATACAATGTCATCTTTAAATAACATACATTAAGATATTTTATTTTAAATATGTTTTGTTAACTCATCAATGATCAATATAAATAAATATGAACTTAAAGTTGATCATTGATGTAACTCAATATTAACTTCGAAAGGAGTTTGTCATTTCTTCATGAGTCTTCACACAATTATGTGCACCATCATACATGTTTCTCGATTTATGTATGTTAATAGAATACTTTTTTTTTCAAGGTTTTTTAAATAACATTTCTTACAACCTATTTTAAGTTTTTTCTAGATTAATAAATATGATGCAAAGGTTTTTCTTTTTTGCTCTAAAATATTTTACAAGATGTCTTAATAGGTGAATCACTTCAATAGTAGATCTATTGGACATGAATCCAAATTAGTTCTCTATTGTACTCGGTACCTTTCTTAACATAAGTTTTATAATTCTTTGTTATAATTTAATAGTATGGTTCATTAACTTGATACTTCGATAATTCGAACAATTTTGAATATCTCTCTTGTTCTTATAAATGAGTATAAGTGTACTCTTTCTCTATTCTTCGTGCATTTTTTGAGTTTTTCATATTTCATTAAATAGTCTTTTGAACAAAGTGAACCTCATTTCTATTATAATTTTTTATATTTTTATAGGAATATTGTTTGAATTTACCAACCTTCATATATTTAAAAGTTTTTTTGATTTTATTTTTTTGAATACGTTGATAGGAATTATGGGAAAAAGGTTTAGTTGTTGTTGAATACGTTGATAGGAATTATGATTTTATACTTTTCTTATTTGACTAATTTTTCTAAACTGCTACTAACATCAGTATTTTCATTAAAAAGTTTATAGAAATAATTTGATCTATTTTTAATATCATCATTCACCACTAGAATCTTCTCATTCTCATATTTGATGAATCTAACAAAAGTAAGATCCTTAGTTTTCTTATCTCTAGTCTTATCTACTCTAAAAATATCTCTTTAACCTTTTTTTGAGTTAAATATTTTATATAAATCCTCTTAAATATTTTCTTTTGCTTTACTAACAGTTTATTTCATTTTTTTCTTTGCTTTCTTATAACCCTCTAAAGTTTTACTATGCTTTTTGGTATAATACAATTTATAGCATGTCTTCTTTGCCTTGATTTTATTTTACATGACTTCACTCCACCATTAAGTTTCTTTTTTGTATCGGTATCTCTCTTAGATTCGTATAACGTATATTTTGTTATTTTTTTAGTATGTATAGTTATATTGTTTCACATATTAGAAGAATGTGTACTTATATAATTTTAAACATGTTTTTGAAAAACTTTCTATTTTAATATATTTTCTTTCTCACATTTGATGGTCTACCATCTAGTCTAAATCCATTACTAAAAAGTCAGTTGAGAAGTTTAACTTTTTTTTGAATTACTTTGTAATTTTACAAAATGATCTGTATTTATTTTTATAAAAAAATAATCAATTTGTATTTTGATAAGTCACTCTTATCAGTAATCAAACGTTCGTCTCATTTTTTAAAAATTATATTAGCTATAATGAGATGAAAATTCATAGCAAAATTTAAAATCTCTCTATCCTTCTCATGTATATCTCAAAAACCTCAAAAACCATAGTTTTCATGAATACTTTGATATCCTAATGCTTCTTCAATGACATGTTCATTTAAGTCTCTTCCTAAACAAATTATTTTCATTTGTGTAATTCTTTGATTTACTTAATTTAACACGTTACAAAAAGTCTTCTTTATACTATTTTTTAATCCTACTTTAGGTGTATAAGAATAAACTATATTCAAAGTCTCTAATCTTAATATTAATTTTACCATCATAATTTGATCGTATATCTATTAAATTGTTGTTTAAATTTTTATTTATAATAATATCAATTTCATTTCTAGTTTTTTCTTTTCTAAGTATCATAATTTAAAATCTATATTCTTTTTTTTTGCTTTTTTCAATCTACTTTGTTTTTTTCAAACATAAAATATAAATCTTTTTCTGAATCATAGTATCTATTTTCATTAACTTGATCAATGTTTTGATATTCTAAGTATCAATATGAATTTTATCATGTAGGACTAGTTTCTTCAACTCCTTTTTTATTCGGGTTTGAGACCGGTTATGAAGGGTAATTTCTTACATGAGCGAAGTTATACACATACATACACATATACATACATATATACAACAATCTTATATGACGTCACTGTAATTAACAAAGTATCCGATAAGATTGCATTGATCAGCATGATCTAGATTAGGCATGGCCTGTTCCAAAACCATCCAACAGTTCCAATGAAAACTGAACTGTGTCAGAAATCAGATCTGGAACTTGAGAGGACCCGGTTTAGTTCCGTTACAGTTTTGCAGAACCTGAAACTGTACCGGAACTAGATTTAGCACTTTAAAACTGCTGGTTCTATAATTTTTAATATTTTTATCAAAATTTGAATATTTGAATATCTTTTTGCTTTCCAACGATTTATGACCTAAATTGGAATAAGAACAGAAACGAATGGTTTCAAACTAGAACCAGAACCAGAACCAGAACCAGCACAGTACTGATTCGTTACAGTTCGTGGTTTCAAGCAAAGCAGAATCGGTCATGCATAGCCTAGACAGTACAATACTGAAAATTGCTCCAAGATGACTAATGTTTCATTTTGCATGCACACCAACCAGTCACCACACTAGTAAGACTTTTACACACTTTGTCTTGCTCAACCATACTGGTATAAATAATTTCCATGCGTCTCAATAAATCGGTGGAGTATAAAATATCATTTAATAAGAATATCTTCCAAATCGTCATGAACTAATTTCGTAATTATTCAATTACATGCATTGCCAAATTCATTTAAAAGCAGAGCCAGGCATGCTTCTTTAAAGAAAACACTACGACCACCTCAAGTAACAGTAAAAAAAATCTGATTCTGGGTGTACAATCTTCTCACTTGTCACCAAAATTTCTTTGATTTACTACCTAAATTCAAACAAAAACATGATAAGATTAACGTTCATTCTGTTACCAGTCCAAACACTTAAAATTGGCCAAGAACCCAAGCTTTCATGATCCCCCCTAGGAGGATCCATATCCACTAACCCTGCTGGATCTTAACCATTGTGCCCACTCCAGATTCGGATCTGACCCGTGTCACTCTTGACACAGGTTACAGGATTCGGCTCATGCCCGACTCGATGCACAACATATCCAATTTTTGCCCAAAAACTCTATTGTTATCAGCCAGCTTCCCTACTCAATCACACTCAGTGGCAGATCTACATTGAACCAAGGTGGGGATTTCTCCCACCTTAAATTTCGAAAATCAACTTAAAAGTTTATAATGGACGGATGGTGGATCGATGAGCTATATACATATTTCTCCCCATCCTAAACTATTCAAGGGGCTGTTCGCCCCACACAAAGAGTTTTTAGATTCGCCACTGTATTTTGCTTCAGAAGATCACGGCCGACGGACAGTAGTGACGGTGTCTAGAGGATAAAGAACTGAATGGGTTCGCTTCTTTTCCCCTCTACTCTTTGTTCAGAATTGTCTGGTGATTTATAATGAAAACGAAATGAATCCTTTTCTTATAAAGATAGCTGTTATAGCATCCTGATCCCATCTTTAAGTAAAGAGAGAAAATTCCCATCCCTCCTTCGAAGAAGGCACTTAGACGGTTGTTGAAACCTTGATTCTAATCAATGACAGATTCACTTCATTAATGCAGATTTTTTATTCATATAGGGTGTTGTACCTTGTGGCAGTCAGTGGTCATTGGTTGGATGATGCAACACAAGGTATATGATCTCAAAGATCAAATTCACAACGTAAGAACGAATTCGAAGTGAGCAGTAGAAACTCTGTGAGCATACAGTGGAAAATAATGCGAAATGTATCGTGATGCTACCGGCGCACGTATGAAAAGTTTCTGTTCACAAATGCATTAGTGTCGATGCAATGAGTTAGAAAATTAGTGCATTCTTTGATTGCAACCCTTTGCCTATCGAGAGTATATCTCATTAGGTTGTCTTGCTTCTTATCATAAATCATCGGTATTATCGTCAGCATCATCCTCTTCATCAATGGATCCTCTAGTAACAGCAACGGATAAAAATCTTGAATTTCATGAGTTAGCTTTTATAAAAGATAAATATAAAAATAAAAATTATTCTATTTTTCATAAAAATAAAATACGGTAAGATGAAAAGTCAAGTATAAATATAATGTATACATATAGAAAAAGTAGAACAACAATTATCTTTCCTGTGGATAACCATACGCCTATGTTTTTCGTTTTTTTTCTTTTTATCCGTTGCTGCTGTTACTAGAGGATCTTTGTTGCAACAAGTAACTGTGAGCTCGCTTTAGTGCTGCTACAAAGCTAACAATGGTAGTAGAAACCTCGATTTTTGACTGCTTCTAATAAGATCCTCTAATTGTTATCTTTCCCAAACTATTAAAAATGACTTACAAAATTTGTGTTTCTAAATTGACAAAGACTGAAAATTTGAATGACCTAAATTTTCAAACGTGAAAAAAAATATCATTGACACTAACTTTAGAGGGTCTTTATTATGTATTTAAGGAAACTGTTTTACACCCTACGCTAATTGTAACTGATAAAGAAAAATAAAAATATAAGATATTTTTAAAAGATAAAACTATAGTGAGAACTATCATGTTAATCTACGTAGAGGATGACTTGATTATGGTTTTCAAGGAATTCGAGATCGCTAAAAAGTTTTCTAACTCTTTAACTACTAAGTATGATACTAAAACTAAATTTCACGTTCAGGTACTCATTGAAAAGTATAATTCTTACAAAATGAAAGAAGGAAACAATGTATTTGAACATGTTAACTAAATAGTAATGAATAAGGATTTAGCTACAGTAAAATCAGCCATCCTTAGTCTATACATATATTCACTATCCTAAACTGTCTTTCTCCTTCATAGAATATGATAACATCCCTTGGATTTTGGTATGACTTTACCCTTTTTGAACTCTCATGAGATTAGTAATTAAAGAACATATGAACAAAAAAAGGAAAAATTTGTTATTTGCTCAATATGATTTAGGGTTAAGCTCTATAAATAACCAAAATAAGAAAAAATCAAATAAAAAGTTCGATAAAAATAAAAAAAGAGGGTAAATTTTTCAAAAACTTATTAAAATTCGCTTCTCGAATCAAATACTTCAATTGTGACAAAATAAGTACTATGAAAGGGTCTGTCACAACAAAAAAAACAACGGTGAACACCCAACATTTTAGCATAACAGAGAAGCATAACATAATCTGTATGATTTTCGAGTGACTACTTAGACTGTCCTGTATCTGATTGGTTGATTGACTCTATAGCAATCTAACACATCTCAAAGAGTAAAGAGAGAGTGATAGATCTAAAGGAATACAAGCCTATTGACCATTGAATTTATATGGGAAGCAACACTTTTTTTGATGTTTTTGGAGTTGAATCCTTTAAAATTTTTGTATAATACATACTAATTGTACTTACTCATATATTGATTGTGCTTGCTATTAGGAACAATCTTTGGTAGTCCTTGTCTTAGTAAAGAAAGTGTTTGAGGTCATATTGTTTTTAGCTCACTGTGGGGAAACATGACATGATGATTTTTTTAGGTTTATTTAATTCTGAGTATGGTTTGTTGAACATTAATGAAAATGAAAGTTTTTATTATAATTATTAATTGTGCATTTGGTATTAATGTAACCATAGGTTATAAATGCTTAGGGCATATAAGTTCGAAAAGAGAAAATGACTAGAAAATCATTTTAAAAAAAAATATTTAGGGCAACAACCTTATTAAAAATCATTTACACCAATTTATGTAGGCCCTTTAGGATGAGATCATATCCTGCTAAGATTTATTTTATAACCTTTATCGATGATTATTTGATATATATATATATATATATATATATATATATATATATATATATATATATATATATATATATATACACATTATCACATATATTAGAGGCACTTGAAATATTTAAATAATATGCAAGAAGTTAAAAATCAGTTAGGGAAGAAGATCCAAGTTTTAAGGTCTGGCCGATATGGTGAATACACATCTACAAAAAATTTAAAATACTGTAAAAACTTTGATATTTACAAACAAAATATCATATCCAAGACACCTCAATAAAATGGTGTAGCAAAAAAATACAACATGGCCATGTTAAATATGATTAGATTCATGTTAATTGATGCTTCCCTACCAAGAGTTTTTTAGAAAGAAGCAAAATCTACAATCATATATATTAAATCGAGTATCTTATAAAGTTGTATTCTCTATAATATATGAGATATAGTTTGGAAGAAAACTAGACCTAAGTCATCTTAGGAGGTGGGAATCTGTCACGCATGTAAAAATCATTGACCAATATAGGGATAAACTAAACAATAGATCCTTGTGATGTGTGTTTATTGGATATTCTAAGGGTTTTAAAGGATATCGATTTTATCACAAGGATCATTGTTTAATAGAAAATAAAGATGATAAATTGTTAGAAGATACTAATAATGACATCTTTGAAAATGATGATGAATTCGTTGATGATCTAGTAGATCTAGATCTATCATTATTTGAACCCATTGATTCTAATTCAAATGACTTTCCTGAACATCCTGAAACTTTAATTGGACATAAAAGATTCGTAGTTACTCTGTCTTACTTAAAAAATTATCATACTTGCATTACGAAAGAAGTATGTAATTTAGTGGATTTAGATAAGTTAACTGATAACATGTTGTAAACACAAAAATTCATGTCTATACATGTCATATCAGTAGACTATTAATTCATTTGAATCACTAGACTGAGAAAAACAATGGATGAGAAAATTGAATCCATTGAAAAAAATAAAGTCTAGGAATCACCATATTTACCAAAAGAAAAGAAAGTTATATGCTATAAATGAGTTCTTAAAAAGAAATATAAAGTTGATAGAACGATCGATAAGTTTAAGGCGAGATTGATTGAAAAATATTTTTTAATGTAGAAAAATATTCTCCTATTGTGAAATCTGCATCTATTTTTAGATATTATGATTTAGATTTACGTAAGTTAGATGTAAAAAACCGCTTTTCTAAATAGTGATTTATATGAAATTATTTATATACAACAACTACAAGGATGTGCTACTAAAGGTCAAGAAGATTAAATATATAAGTTAAAAAAATCTCTATATATGATTAAATAGTTACCTCGTTAATAGTATTTTACCATTTAAAATACTATTTTAAAACTTGAGTTTGTACCTAATAAACTTGACCACTGTCTATATGTCTGAAATAGTGTGAGTCACTTTATTATTGAATGAGAATGAGAATGAGATGATTATTAAAACCAAGTCATTGTTAAACTCAAAGTTTGAAATAAAGGACATGGGAGATGTATCTTATATTCGGGGTATAAAATTTTTCATGATAGATAATCTAACCTTTTATGTTTGGGTTAAGAGAAACATATTGATTATATCCTTAAGAAATTTAGAATGTGTGATTGCAAGCCTTTAATTATCCATGTTGCTAAAGGGGTTAAAACTGAGTAAAGTTGATTATTTCGGTAAGAGATTAAAAAAAACATACATAATATTCCTTATACATAAACTGTTTGTAGTTTGATGTATGTGATGTTGTGCAGAAGACTAGATATCAACTTTGTTGTTGATCTTGTGAGTAGATATCAAAGTGATTATAGTTGACAATATTGGATAGTTGTTAAAATGATATTGAGATATCTTAAAGGAACAAAAAATTTAAAACTTTATTTTTAAGTAGATGAACCAAAAGTGATAGGATACTCAAATGCTCACTTTTCTTGAAGCAAAGATGACAACAAATCAAACTTAAGTTGAATATTTTTATTTGAAAGTATTGTTGTTTCTTGGTATAAGAAATAAGGTTGTATAACATTGCATACAGAAGAAGTTGAGTATGTTGCTTGTGGTATGACTGTAATGAGTGATATTTGGATAAGTCAATTTATACATCATTTGAAGTTGGATATAGTTAACGAGCCTGATGTTATTTACTATGACAATAATATAACAATTACTCTTATTAAGAGTAGAGATGATAGTTGAAGGAGAAAAAAGATAATGGTTAAATACCATTATGTTCATGATATGCTTAAGAGGAATGAGATATCTATATCTTATATGTCAACGGATGATATGTTGGATGATATGTTGTTTGACCCCTTGACTAAAGGTATATCAAAAGATGTTTTTACTAAACATGTTACACCTTAGTTTGATATATACCTAGTGTTTGAGTGTATAAATATACTTTAACGATTGTTATGTAGGAAAAATATATTGATTATGAAAAACTGCATAAGAGGAAAAAGTTACAATTTACTTACAACTTAAAACAATATAACTTGGGAAATTTTTTAAACAGTGGAAGGCAAAAACAATGTATCATAAATTGGCTCAAGTGGGCAAGTGTGAGATGTAAGTTATTGGTGTCTATTTTCGGCTTTAATAACATCAACCATGAAATATAAGAAGAAGGACTCTCTTTTTGAATTTCATAATTTGTTTTTACAAAAGATAAACATAAAAACAAAAACTGTTTTGCTTTTATAAAAGGTGTGAAAATATCTCACAAATAAACAAGAAAAGGTTTTAACAAAAAGCTTAAGATGGAAAATATGAAAAGAGGAAAGGTTAAATATAAATGCAATATATACATATAGAAAAAACTATCATCCTTGTGAAAATCCTGTTAGGTAACCGTAGGCCTAACTTCTTTTTCTTCCTTTTATCTACTGCTTCTATTAGAGGATCTATACTGCAACAAGCTTCAGTACTGCTACAAAGCTAACATGCATTGGGCAAGGTGAGATAGCTGAAACCCATAAAAACCCAAAAATTTGAACAAGTGATCCAAAGTTTACGAAGATTTGTATGGTTTGCGTGGCCTGAATTTCAACAAACTGAATTTGGCCTCACCCCATAAAGTTTTTTTCTGGTCTGCCGCCGCTGGTCGTCGTCCATAATAGTTGGTCGACTTCTTCAGCCAAGTTAACCGTGTAAAGATTTTGCTTAATGTGTACTTGAGATTTCATGACATGATTTCTTAGGGAAAATTTGCATGAGAATTGAGATTTCAAAGTCAAATAGCCAAAGTTATATAAGGTAGTCGAATGAAGTCAGATGGTGCAGTCTGTGCTACCAATCAATTTGCGATAACGAGTGTTGGAAAAAATATATAAAACTAGCAGCAGTTTGAAACGTCTGTTTTTG
The DNA here is from genome assembly GCA_036023115.1 of Brasenia schreberi. Lineage (NCBI taxonomy): Eukaryota > Viridiplantae > Streptophyta > Magnoliopsida > Nymphaeales > Cabombaceae > Brasenia > Brasenia schreberi. The sequence continues at coordinate 1,700,882 of JAYKKT010000087.1, forward strand.
GATACCATGAACCATAACCGAATCGGAGGATTCTGGTTCTTGAGCAGGTTTGGTCGGTTTTAGTTTCCGTCGACAGTGCAGTTCCCGTTCGAACTGCTGAGCCGGTTACCGGCTATCTCTATTCATGCATGCTCTGAACTAAGCAAGATGAGCTTCTATAAAACAGAAAGGGCCTGTAATGACCATGATGGCTATGACGCAAATATGTGATTTGAAAAAGGGAAGACCAACAAAGTAGTTTGTGGAGCTACAGCCCTGCGGTTCCTTACGCGAATTCAATCTTCTACGAGAGTGATACATATTGAGAAAGGTTGAAAGGCTTCAATGCTCCATGCTGGAGCCTATTCTTGCATGATCAATCACACAGTCTTTCACATATTTGTGTCATCTAAATCTAATCAAACAAGGCATTAAAGCAGCTTGTTTGCATAATGTTCTAACATATTAATAAATTTCCCTTCTTTGCACTCAGAGCAATAGCTAGCTGGATATGAACTCGACCCACAAGTTGCAGGTCGTGAGTTTGATACCTGATGTCTGCCTCCCTGCTGTAATGAAAAAAAAATGTGACTTTCATTTGGTTGATCAAGTTGTTTAAATATTTTTAAATCTAATACTTAATCAGGTGATACATAGCCACCGTATCTGCATGGGCTATCCCTTCTCTAGAGCATAAAATTCTCAAACATGAAGAATGTATCGGACCACACTAAAGTTGGTGGTCATGTTAATGTTAGAAAGATTACATAAACGAACACCAGGGCGTTAGCCCACCAGGCACGGCTCTTGAGTTTCTCCTATACACACTCACACGTGTGTATGCACATGCACACATAAACACTCACCACTACAATTATAAGCATAGTGTATAGGAGTGACATCCCCTATACATTGGTTAAAATTCAAATTTGAATCATTCGCTTAATAATTAGAAATTCAAATTTCAAAAGTAAACGAACTCACTACTATTTACTTTTTGATTTAAAAATCTCAACCATTTGTTTCAAAATGAGACGGTTGAAATATTTGAGAATGTTTGAATTTCTCTCTCTATATATATATATATATATATGTGTGTGTGTGTGTGTGTGTGTGAAAATCTGAAATCTACTTTTGTTACACAAAACACATCACCATGTCATAATAGAGTGAACTGCCTGCCATGGTTATGGACTGGGTTTGACCATGCTGAGCTATGGCGTTTCTAGACCTTCTGATCTAGCAGGAAGGGACCAAGTACCCATTGACCGGGTTATGTAACAAGTCGTGCGTCGCCTACATTTTGGGTCTAAGCTATCTCTTACGAGAAGCTCATGAGTTCATTAAGCCAATATTACAAGCCAAATCATCTAAGACTATATCAGAATACTAAATCAACACACTACTCCTCAACATCAACTCTGGGTGGCTGGCAAGACTGTGCTTTGTGCGCCTCTCCTGATAAAGCTATATTAGCTGCCAATACCTATTTTCGCACCGCCTTTCCGGCAGCGGAAAGCTTTAACATGGCCTATGTTTGTTCTTAAGCGTGAACACACACATATTATCATAAATTAGGGTTAAGGATTATCATGGACGTTTTCGCTTATGGTATTTCTTATAGAAGAGAATTAAATAAGGTTTTTATTAAACAAATTAAATGCTGATCACACTCTTGTCATGTATTCTTTCTTAATTTGGATGTAAACAAGAACTATCTATCTATGGACATTTGATCCAGCCATGGAAGGCACTCCTCTTGCATGTAGACTTATATTAGTTGTTGCTCTAATTCTCGAAGAAACGAAAACGTAGATGTACGGAGATTAACATGCTTAATTTCAATTTGGTGGACACAAACATGAACTTCCCATGTCAAAAATTTCAGCAATTTCATGTTTCGTATCTCACAACAAACAAGTCAACCTAAGGGCAACCTGATTATTTATGTCTCCATTGTGGACGTGAATATGGAGACTTGTTCATGTCAGGTTTCTTTGACAAGTCTGACATTCTCAACAATTTCGTGTTGTATTATTTCATGTCAAACTGGTCAACCTGGATGCGGCCTAAACATTTTTGTCACCTTGGATGGTCAAGAAGGCAAAATTTTCAGATCCATTTTAGTGTCTATTTTTTCACCTCATGTGTTGAAGTTGGTAGCCCTGCAATTGTGACTTGGGTGTCATGGACGAGGGCCGCCGTTGAACCAATAATTGGTGAGTCCAATGAGCTAAATAAGTAAACCTTCCCATAATGAGCAATAGCGCACCTGTCTAAAGGGTTGACTCACAAGTTGGAGGTCATGAGTTCGACATCCAGGGAGTGCATCCCGCAATTGGCCTCCCCATGTACCATAAAAAATGTAAAACTTCACACTGTTCTTTCTTAAGGAAGGTAAATCTGCAAATAATTGTTGGCATGATCTGTGTAATGTTCTTCAAACTTATGCAGCTAATTGTTAGGTAAAATGTTGACTTGTTACATTCTAGGAATGTCGTTTGTTTCAAACTTATCAAGTAAGGCCACCCCAACATTTTCTTTTTATGTAACACATTCAAGAATAAAAAATCAAGCTTCCCACTCCATAATCAAATTAAAATTAAAATTTAAAAGAAGCCTTATTTCTTCCAAACTAATTAAGTATGATCGGCTGCAAGGATTCTAAGTCACTGTTCTCGTAACTTTTTGAATTTATATGTGCATAAAATTTGATTGAGTTTTACATTGGAGTCGGACTAAGTAACTGCCTAAGGGAGGTTTCTCTCTCTCTCTCTCTCATATATATATATATATATATATATATATATATATATATTCCACTTACCAGGGGTCAATATATCTATCTTTATGTTTAGGAGTTCTCCAACAATAATATCCAATTGTGCATCTTTTGTTGGTATGTGATCTATCGATGACCATACTGCCAAGATAAGATTGTTTATAGACAATTACGGCAGATAAATGAACCCAGCTTGCCGTTTGGTTGAGTTTGGCCTGTGATGAGCACCTGTTCGGTTCGTTCGGCTCGTTTACCAGGACTAGGTCCGATATTGTGTTGAGTTGCTATTAGTTGATTAGTGGCAGTAGCTAGTTCTCGATACAAATGCTAATAGAAAAATCTACTTGCTAATGACCCATTGGATATTCATAAGAATCGGGCTATACTTTTTGCTTATTTTTGTACTCATTAAATGGCCTTTTATCTTTATGTCTACATGTGTGCACGTACACACATATATGTACATATATACATATGTGTATTTTTATACACACATATTGAGAGAGAGCATAGTCCATGCGTACGCCCATCCATGCTTGAAATCACCTTAAGATCTTAGTCATTTGATCACTATAATCAATGGTATAGATTTGAATTTAAAAAGCATTTAATCCATATAGACATTTTATTAAGCATGTTAATCTATGTACTACGTTTTCATTTCTTCGAGAATTAGAGCAACAATTAATATAAGTCTACATGCAAGAGGAGTGCCTTCCATGGCTGGATCAAATGTCCATAGATAGATAGTTCTTGTTTACTTCCAAATTAAGGAAGAATACATGACAAGAGTGTGATCAGCATTTAGTTTGTTTAATGCAAAGCTTATCTAATTCTCTTCTATAAGAAATACCATAAGCGAAAACGTCCATGATGACCCTTAACCCTAATTTATGATAATATGTGTGTGTTTTCACGCTTAAGAACCACGTAGAAGATTGTAATTGTGCTACCCACACACACATGCACCCTCTAGGAATCGAACTCCCCACCAGCAGTAATTGCGCTAGAGTGCCCTCACGTAGAGCGGAATAGGTGGTACTTTGATCGAGATGTATTGTTTCATGAATATGTGTTTATATAGAGATTGATCCTCTTCATGTGAATTTCATAAATATCCCATTCCAAAAATATAAAATTCAAAACAGTTGGAACTTTTTCAAAATTGGATGCAGTTACTAATTCATGATCTGGCATGTCCCGATTGAAAACTTCTTTCTCGATTCTATGAGAATTTTTATGAGAACATTTCATTTGCTTCTCTTCTATAGAAGTTTTATTTTCCTAGAATTTATTCTACTTTCTTGCCTAATTCTTCTTGTGATGATCAGTTCAACATGTGATAAAGAGATACACCTTGGTTATATTTCATCTCTTCCATAAGTTTAGTAATGAAAATAACTAAGAAGAACCTATAATTAGCTTTTGGAGAAAATTCTGAATAACAATTTCAATGAAATCTTTCAATTTTTTATTTTACTATGTTTAACTTTATGTATTTCTATATGGCTACAATATAATTTTTATTTATTTTTATTAACATCTACTCTAGGAGGAATATTTTTCATGTGGTGCTCATGATTTAATAACTATCTTTGTAGTTCCAGAATGTTTCAATTTATGTTTCTACTTATTATCAATAGAGATGTATGATTTAACGAGACTTTTGTGAAATATTTACTCATGAGCAGGGCAACCTCTTCTATTTTGGTTTATGGTTTCTGTTGGCTATATGATTCATAGGAAAGAGATCGATCTTTAGAAATAGTGAACACTCTTATCAATACACAAACGTATAACTCCCCCAAGAATTTCGATTGTGCTTATATCCATCACTGCAGGAATTCGGCTCAAGCTTTTCCCAATCCCTTTTCATCAATGGACTCCAAAAGTATACAAAAGAGTGTGATTCATTTGACAAACTGCTACCAATATATCCATCTCCTCTCAGAGATATTTTAATTTTTCAAAACTCCATGGACATGCATAAGAAAAGTGTTATTTGTACCTTACTAAGACAACATAACTTTTACCAAAGGGTTATTGTGATCTTTTTGTTCAAATAACAATTAAAGTGAAGCAGGGTCAGGAACAACAAATCTCTTTACGATAAACACATCCATTTTGCAAATTTGTTTTTAAGGATAGTTTCTACCAAAGGATCGAACTAATGACGTATACAATACTGGAATTGGCAATGTAGATGTTACACCATGTAGTTGGTTCTCATCCTTGAGAGACTATGAATGCAATAAGAGCATCTCTGGATAAAAGGATCACCCTAAAATGAACATCTCATGGCTATTGAGAACGAATCAAATCGGATGGTTCTATTTCTCAATATTTGGCATACCCAAAACCGGCCCTCTCTACTTTTGCACCTCATCTCCTTTGCTCTATTAAGGAGACCCATCTTTGTCCTAAGATGAAACATGAACTCAAGAAGCAAAAGACAAGCCACTAATTGAAACAAAAAGAGGGCAAAACTGTTATCAATGGTAGAAATGAAATTCTCGATCATCAATGTAAAAATTAAGATTTACAAATATTTATTATAAACCAAGGTCTTGACCCATTGAATTCAAGCATATCTGTCCAACTAGCTACGATAACATCTTTTTCTCATACATATATACACCTAAATTTTACTGATCTAATGTGCAATTAGCTTGCCAAGGATGCTACTTTTGGCAAGTCCAGCATTTCACAAGCCAACAAGAGACATAGCACATGTTAATTCTATTATAGCCTTCATAAAATCTAACAAAAGTCAGTTCTAATGCTAAAATGTAATCAAATATGTCAAATGTGAATAATGTACAGTTCGACAGAGGTAGTTAATATTAAAAACAGAGGGCCGTTTGGCTTCCTGCAACCTCTCTTTTTCTATTATCTTTTAAGTCTACTTTTACCTCTCCCTCTCTCTCTCTTTCTCTCGCTCCATTTATGCTTGTGGGGGCGTATTTATGTGCCTGTTGGGGGGTTTAGGTAAGTGTTTGTATGTATGTCTCTTTCAATGGTCAAATATTATGTTTTTCGGTGGTGCCTTTGTAAGGTACTCTGTTTCTATCGATGTGTTATTTTTATTTCAGCATATACTATAGGTCTTCAGTTATGTGTTTGTATTGTTCTTTGATTATATGCTCCACGGAGCCCCTTTTACCTTCTTGTTCATAAGTTTAAGAAAGAAGGAATGAAAATGTAGTTGATTTTACACATACAAATACATATATATGGACACATCATTATTCAAGTCTCACACAGGTTTAAGGGTGTTTAAAACATGATGCATTTATTTGATTTATGGCTTTTGAAGGGCGAGATATTTTCATTGCTTCCATCAGCACTTTTACACCTATCACCTATATGCTGAAAGCTGTGTGTGTGTGTGTGTGTGTGTGTGTGTGTGTGTGAGAGAGAGAGAGAGAGAGAGAGAGAGAGAGAGAGAGAGAGAGAGAGAGAGAGAGAGAGAGAGAGAGAGAGAGAGAGAGAGAGAGAGAGAGAGAGACCCTTGTCTCTATTGTTGATCATGCCAAATGTGGGGGGGGGGGGCATGGATGGTGATGGAAATTATTCTCTGTCCATTTTTAATGTAAAGGTTGATTGTACAGTTCTTTAGCATCTTTTTCTTCTTGTAATCACTTGTTCTCATTTGAAATAGACCTTCGGTTTGTCCATTAGTATTTCTTATTTGAGATAATATCATCAAACAGTCCTACGTATATGGAACTCCTATTTTAACATCATATATGCATATGCATAGATTCAAATCTATTCCAAAAGAAAATTGTGGGGAGAATAAACCCGATTCAATTTCGTATCGGGAAATTAAATTTCGACTAAAACAATTGCATATAGAAGGTTGCATTTTTAACTTTCATGAGCAACTCATGTTTAGCTCATAGGCTCACGTCCCATTCATTTTTGGCTTGCCTCAAATGAGCCAACGAACCGAACATGAATGAAAATTCTTGAGTTGATGAACAAGCCGTGAATAGCCCTTGTTTAGTTTATTCGGCTCGTTAGCTAGCCAACTCAAATCTAGCTCTTCTTTTCTTCTAAATCTAAATAATGAAGGTCATGAGTTCCATACCTGGGGTGTGCATAAGGTTTGGACTCCCTATTGTACCAAAAAATATATATTAAAATAATCTCTTGAAAATAACTTATAAGATCTGCAACAGTAGTTTTAATTACTTATTCATGTTGATGACAGTTTGTTGGGTGGTGGTATTTGACTTGGTTCTTTCTTTGTTAAATAATTAAATTAATTAACCATGCTAAAGCTTCACCTAAGTACGCAATTTTTACGAATGTAGAATATTAGAAGCATAGTCACTGTGGCTGTATGTAGCTAGCGTGCCGTTTACATATAAAACAAGAGAGATGCATAATATAATATATAGGTTTGATTTTCATGCCATTCAAAGCCTGATAATTGCTTGAGCTTTTTTTTTGTTAAACCATGGGTATATGAAAGCGGGTGGCAGACATTTTAGAGCATCTGGAATATGAAAATTATAGAAGGGGTCACCACCGGATGCTATGTCGAAATACAAGTGCGCCTCAACCCAAAAGAATTTCTGGGCCACAAGGACCTCGACTAATCCGGTTCAAGCCGGGTCCACCGACTATGAGAGCAAGGCTCTTAGCTCTCCCAACGCCCGTTCTTGCAACATGATTCACTAAGCCACTTCAACATCTTACATCTCATTAATCTTTATTAGGATCGTTTCATCAATTACAAGAAAAGACCATATACATAATGAGGTTATTAGAAACAAATTAGGAGTGACACCAATAGAGGATAAAATGAGAGAATATCGTTTAAGATGGTTTGAACATATAGAAAGAAGATCAAAAGAAGAACCTATAAGAAGGTTAGAAAAACTAAATTTGGAAAGTATTAAAAGAGGTAGAGGATGACCACAAAAGTGTTGGAAATAAACAATAAAGAATGATCGAGCTTATTGTGAGTTAACTGCTAATATGGCACATGATAGGGATCAGTGGAAACAAAGAATACATGTAGCCGATCCCGTCTAGTACGGGAAAAGGCTTAGTTGTTGTAGGATCGTTTCATCAACACTTTCACCACAAATTTGTGGTTAATCAGACACCACTACTCTCTCTCTCTCTCTCTCTCTCTCTCTCTCTCTCTCTCTCTCTCTCTCTCGTGCAAACATACATACAGTTGCATGCACGCACGCACGAAGGCTTTGATAGGGACTAAAGGGCGGGCAGCACGTTATTTTCATTGGTCCATGATTCATTAGATGGCAAATGCTCTAATTGAGTTCAATTATTGAGTTTCTTAACAAACTGATTAAGAAGAGGAAGCCATAAAAGGGAATATCCATCATTTAGCTTTTTAAATCCTCGTATGACATCAATAATGGGCCATGGCCCTTAATATAATCCAGAGGACAACTAATGGATTGTGGCAATCGGATCATTGCAGGTACTTAAATCTCTCTTATGTGGAGTTGGGATGACACGTAACGGTATTAAATCTTTCAATCATGCAGAGTACTTCATTCATTTTAATTTATTTTGATATACCAATTTATTTGTACCTTTTTCTTCATTTTTATTTTTTTTAGGGAAGAAGGGGTTTAGAAAGAGAGGCCCAAGCCTAAACACACGAGCAACTCCGGAATTCGAACTCCCAACAACAACAATGGTGTTAGAGCATCCACCCATTGCGCTAACGCTATGGGTACTAATTAATTTTTATCTCTTTCAACTTATATAGGTCTGCCATTAATTTTATACGATAAGATGTGCAGCTTACTTTGTTTTTTTAATTTTCTCAATTATATGCTTGCTAATTTTATAATCTAGGTCAACCCTACAATCAATTATTGAGGCTTTGAGCACTTCCTAAAACATGATCCTACCCAATTTTGGACCGAGAAATGAACCCGCATTTGAACGGGTCGGAACCGGAGTTGGGAGAAGCGAATCTATATCCATACCTCAGAGGACCCAATTTGGTTACGGATGTGTTACCTTCAAGAAAACCGACAAAAACTGAGAACAAGCTGTACTCTTATTTCATATTTACAATCCACTTGTATTTTCTTATATACAATGACCAAATTTTCTTATATACAATGACGAAGATGTGAAATGCAGGCCTCGTATTACCTTAAAATAGGTCCCTCACTCAGTCTCAGGTTCGGTGAATACATTGGTTCTAGTTTGTAATGGAAACTTCCAATTCCCAACTTCTTTAATGTTTTTAATGTTGTATTTTTTATGAAGTTTTTATTGATGACCAATTGATGTCTGGAGAGAGAGAGAGAGAGAGAGAGAGAGAGAGAGATGGGCACTTTAAAAAACCCACCCATTTTGTACTGAAATTTGACTTCAATTTAAAGTGATAGGTGGAACCACAACAAAACTGAACCTGCATGAAACCAAAACTAGAATCATGAAACCAGAACCAGACCCAAAGGGGTGGCGGTTCGGTTCTGGTTCCCACTTTTGGAAGAACCGAAACCACTGTTTTTGGACTTATGATCCCGGTCTACCCAGAACCAGCCAGTCTAGTAGAACATGTTCCAAATAGACACCACAACCTTTACAATATAAAACCACTTGCAATAAGAAAAATAGAGGAAAAGCAAAAAAATAACAGATATAATCTGGTCTATGTTGCCATGAATCATCTGATGCAACACAAAAACCTTTCTCTTCTCCATTAGTTGAGTTCCCACCATAAGTATTATCACAACTACCATTCTTGCACATAGAACCAACTAAATCAAACACTGAAAGGCTAAAGGATAAGAATGCCAAACACAGCTTTACTTGAGTTCACATAATAACATATGATCCTAATGGGTGCTTACAGAAGCTAACAATCTACAAAGAAGAACACAAAATTTACATTAGGGTTTGTACAAAATGTCCATCTAAAGTCATTCATAGTTGTTCCACATGTTTCGCAAATCAATATCGGGTAAATAGCTGCCATAGTTGAATGATTGCTGCTTGAATCTATTGAAACTGCAATCCCCAATAATTGGCACCTCCAACTTCACATCTCCGTCAGGTTGGGTCAAGTGGTCTAACACTGCCTTTAAAACATCTCCATCATTAGAAAAACTACCCTCAAATTTCGGCATAGAATTCAAGCTATGGTTTGTATCAGTAATGCCTCCAAAGTAAGATAAGTGGCTTTGATTGAATCTGGAGAAGCAGGGTCCATGATCATAACCCTCGATTTGCATGCAGGGATCCTCGACAAGTGCAGGAAGGGGAGATGAGCTTGTTTCTTCATAGCTATTCTCTGTGTTTGATTTATCTGCAGATCCTCTGTTCTTGTGAAAAACTCTGCATAAGACCCAATCTTCCTGAAAAAAATTCAAGACGCCAAGAAAGGTTAGGTTTAATTCAGAGACGGAAAACTTGTTTGATTTAATCTCGAGGAAGTTGAATTGATCACAGACCTTGATTGGTACCGGCGGAGGCGAGAGCGGCGACTCTTCAACCCGGAACTCATGCATGACCCAGTTTGATTTCCTTCCTTTAGGTGCTCTTCCCTTGTAGAAAACCAGTGTCTTTCTCATGCCCACCAACTGCCCTGTTTTTGCATGATAAACTTTCTTATCCTTTCCGGTCGCCTTCCAGTAACCGGAAACAGTTGCTCGATTTGTTCTCAGTCCGGTCGAATACTTCCGATCCCTTTGGCTGAAAAAGTACCATTCCTTTCCTCCTACCTGTGCTGTCTCTGCAGCAGACAATCATATTTCAACACGAAAATCAAGGGAATATATGTGAAATTTGGCACGATCATATATATAGACACTTCCGCTTGCATTGCAACTAATTCAAGATTCTCTTGTTTAGAGAAAACTGAATATAAGCGTGTTTGAAACATAGTGGTTCTAAGATTTCTGGATAGAACCGAAGCAACTCTCTCTCTCCCACCCAAGTGTTTAAATTCCAGCAAATCACAAGCGAGTACTAATTGGGGAAACAAAGGATCCAAGTTTAGCATAATAACAACCCACATGGCTATGAAATCGACACAAGGGGGATTTTTCTTCTCTATGAACAATCACCAGATTTCTTCTCTATGAACAATCACCAGAAAACTCTCCTGCTTCGTTTCCTTCTTCTCTAAGAATGAAACAGAAAAATCAAGGACTTCTAACTAGAGAAAGAAAGAGAGAGAGAGAGAGAGAGAGAGAGAGAGAGAGAGAGAGAGAGAGAGAGAGAGAGAGAGAGAGAGAGAGAGAGAGAGAGAGAGAGAGAGAGAGAGAGAGAGAGAGAGAGAGAGAGAGAGAGAGAGAGAGAGAGAGAGAGAGAGAGAGAGAGAGAGAGAGAGAGAGAGAGAGAAGGGTGCGTACCGGGTAGCTCCCAAGGTTCGCACTTGTTGAGATCGACCTGGACCATGGCGGGGACGGCGACGCCGGAGTCGTCCTTGTTGATCTTCTTGGCAAGGTAATCACAAACCAATTCGTCATCCCGTGGGTGGAATCTGAATCCAGGAGGCAGCTTCGACTCTGTTAGCGTCAAGAAGTTCATCTCCTTATGACACACACAGGCTAACAGAGAGAGAGAGAGAACTATGAAGAGGTAACTTGTCTGGGGAAAGAACCTATTTAATGGGCGAGCGAGGATTTATTTGTGTCTTATATTATTTGACAAAAGCGAAATTTAAGTTGGACTCCCTAACTTATGGTGAATTTTGGGACCAACGCTCAGATTGACAAACGTTTCGTTTAGCCACCTACTTATATTTATTTATTTGATGAAAAGGAAATTTATGTTTGACCAAGTAACTTTATGGTTAATTTTTATACGTCACATTTGGAATATGACACTATGTTTGTTTGTTCTCTAACCCATTCAAACGACCCTAATATGGTAGGGACGTTAGTTGTTGGATTTGGGTCGGGTCCCGACTGAATGTGATTGAATGAATTGAATCAGACCTTAGATAATCAGATCTAGATCCGAAGTCTAATAGGTCTGTAGCAGAGCTATTCAATATCCATCAAGGGACCCAGTGAGACTCGACTAGGAGGTTGCCCATAAGACCGTATTTTGAAATTGGGTCGGATTCTTTTTATTGTCTTGGGAGGTGAGAGGCTGTTGTAGGTCCACTGACAAACTTCAAATCTGTTTGAATCATGTATACCTACTGAAATCTAAGTTCAGATATTATCAGTTCCTCTACTGAGGCCCCAGTTGGACCCTATAAAGGTGGACTAATTGGATTCAGATATTCTACTTGTTATTGGATTGGATGTTATATATGTATATGTATGTGTGTAAATATATATAGTGGTATATGTTCAATCCTATTCATGCCCAAAATCTACTCAAACAATCCTCACCGTTTGATCAGTGTGATCAACAGTAGAGATTTGTTTAAAAGAGTGAATTATACCGTTGTGCACTAAACGAGATGTATGAAAAATACAATAATATAATTTATTTTTAAATTTAAATCTTATCATATGGTGAAAATGTTTGAGTAGATTTGAGACCACTATTTTTCTTTCTCTCTCTCTCTTTCTCTCTCTCTCTCTCTATCTATCTATCTATATATATATATACCATAACACCTGAACCCCCACCTGATGCAGGCCCCATGCACTAATGACCTTTAGTACCAAAACTAAAGCCAACTTCACTTTATGCCGCCTGACACAACCAATTAAATCCCAATCGATATCATACTTGCCCATACATATATGGCTACAATATCCTCTCTCTCTCTCTCTCTCACACACACACACACATGTGTGTTTGGGATCATGATATCTTAGTACCTTACCATATGATGCATGTGACTGTGTGTGAGACTTACAAGGGCATTCCATCCTTTACCTAAAAGCCTAAAACGTCATAAATGAAGGCTTTAAGTCTTACCTTATTTAGTGCATTTAGTATGAATTGATTAGGACAAAAATTGATATAATGCACCACTTAGCTCAACACGCAAGCCACTCAGATGCTGTTGTAGTTGGTGGGGAGTTCGACTCTTGGGGGTGCATGATTGTGTGTGTTAGGCTTCAGCCTTTTTGTAACTTAAAGAGGGTTAGCTCGACTAATAATGCGCTTAACGATCTTGACACTGGTGAGGAGTTCAACTCTCAGGGGGTGCACGTATACAACAATAACAACAAACAATAACTAAGCCTTTTCCCATACTAGACGCGGTCGGCTACAAGGATTCTTTGTTTCCACAAATCCCTATCGTTTGCCATATTAGCAGTTAACTCACAATAAGCTAGATCATTCTTTATTGTTTCTTTCCAACACTTTTGTGGTCGTCATCTACCTCTTTTAATACTTTTCAAATTTAGTTTTTCTAATCTTCTTATAGGTTCTTCTTTTGATCTTCTTTCTATATGTCCAAACCATCTTAAACGATATTCTCTCATTTTATCCTCTATTGGTGTCACTCCTAATTTGTTCCTAATAACCTCATTATGTATACGGTCTTTTCTTGTATGACCACTCATCCATCTCAACATTTTCATTTCTGTCACAGACATCTTTTGTACATGCTGATGATTAACTGTCTAACACTCAGAGCCATAAAACATGGCAAGCCTAATTATTGCTCTATAATATTTACCTTTTAACTTTAATGGTATCTTCTTATCACAAAGAATACCTTATGCTCCTCTCCATTTTAACCAACCAGCATTAATTCTATGCGTAACATCTCCATCACTCTGAAAAATTGACCCTAGGTATTTAAAATTTTTCTTTTCGGGGATGCAATGTGTGCCAATTTTAATTTCTATGTCCTATGAGGTAACCAAATGATCAAACTTACATTCCATATATTTTGTCTTTGTTCTACTAAGTCGGAGGCCTTTGCTTTCTAATGTTTCTCTCCATAGTTCCAATTTTCTATTAACTTTTTCCTTAGACTCCTCCACTAATACAATGTCATCTGCAAATAACATACACCAAGGTACTTCATCTTGAATATGTTTTGTTAACTCATCAATCACCATTATAAATAAGTATGGACTTAAAGTTGATCCTTGATGTAACCCAATATTAACTTCAAAGAAGTTTGTGGTTCCTTCATGAGTCCTCACACATGTTTTTTCAACTTAAAAATTTTTGCAGACACACACATTTGTGTACATACACACTTGACACTGGTGGGGAGTTCAACTCTCAGGGGGTGCACATATATATATATATATATATATATATATATATATATATATATATATATATATATATATATATATATATATATATATATATATATACACACATTTGTGTATATACACACTTGACACTGGTGGGGAGTTCAACTCCATACACACATTTGTATATACACACATATATATACATACATATGCATATGTG